>CP094634.1:38424394-38608336 GCA_023657505.1 Camelina hispida | reverse complement strand
GGTACAAGCCCTTTTGTAGTAGAGGAGGTGGAAGCCCTAAAATTGCTAAAAGACAAAACAGTCTAACGGCTCGGTCAACTCGACTCTGTGCTCGGTCGAGTGCACGGTCGAGTTGGCTTCTCTCATGCATCCTCCACTCGGTCGAGTCCATCTCACCACTCGGTCGAGTGCTTGGTCGAGCTGGACTCCGGAGCTTGGTTCTTCAGCCTTAACTCTCTTGCTTTCCCCTCAATATTGCTTCACTTCTCCTCAGGATTGCTTCCATGCTCCTTGAACTCCAAAATCACCTGATTATGCATGAAAAGATGCAAATGCAATGCAACTATACTCTAATGCATGATTAGTCCTAAATCTATGCTATAATGGTGAAAATGGATAGCAAAAGATGCAAAAGATGTGAATAAACTAAGGGAAAACATTGTAAAATATATGAACATCAAAGTTCAACTTACTTTATTAGACATCCACCCAAATGTACCATTCTTCACTGGCCAGTTTTTTCTTTCGGCGATGAGAGTCCTATAGAATTCAATATTTGGTGTTGACTTGCCTAATGGTGTATTCCTAAGAAACAAATAAGAACAGTTTAATATAATGTTAACAAGCTGTGATTAGCAAGGGTCTAAAGGGTCATACTCGGCTGTCTTTAGGTACTCCAAAAGTTTTTTCAACTTGACCGGATCAACCGGTTCCAGAGGATCATATATTCCAGCTCCAGGTACACAGTTCTTCCTCATGCACGTCAGTCCGTTGTCCCCAATATATGGAAAAATCCTCGCTTGTGTAGCTTCTTGTTTATTCAATGAACTTCCATCCGGGGACAGCTTAACACTCTCCTGCCTTAAAGCTTTAATTCTATCAAGCCTAATCTTTTCCTCCTCATCATCATCAGATTCAGGTTCAAGGATATTGTTTTCAGCCATAATCTCGGCTGTCATATCACATATACTGCTGTCATCAGCGTCGGCACCAGCGTTTGCACCAGCTTCAGATACTCCCTCATTCAAATCAGGTTCTACATATTGCAACGGAATGACGTGATTAGCCTTAGTAGTCTTTCTACCTCTTTTCTTTTGCGGATTATTTCCAACCTTCTTTTCCGCCAACTCTTTGACCTTCTTTGCAGCCGCGCCTCATCTTTGGCCTTCTTTTCGGCCAACTTTTTGACCTTCTTTGCAGCCGCCACCTCATCTTTGGCCTTCTTTGCCGCCAACTATTTGATCTTCTTTGCATCCGCCGCCTCATCTTTGGCCTTGTTTGCCGCAACCTTCTTTACCGCCTCATCTATTTCTTTGTCCTTCTTTTCATCTTTGGCATTTTTCCTCGTGTTAGGCCGTTGAATTGTTTTCGTAGCAGCTGGAGACTTCTCAATGAAATTAAAAGGATCATCTTTATCAAACTCTTTATTCAGATTCCTACTGATCCCAGCCATACCACTGCCACCTACTTGTATAACATAACGAATACAATTAAAGATAATGATAACTCAACCTAAACATTCTGGAAAATCAGCCATAACATTAACATAATTCAAACATTACCGGAAGACTATTGACAGAGTAGTTTTGTTGTATTTTTCTTGGAACTGCTGGTGGACCTTTGGTGTCAACAGTTTGTCCCGAAGGTCTTCTGGTATCAGATCCTTTATTTTGAAATTTTTATAATTTGAACACCCATCAAAAGTGTTTTGGCCAGTTTCCCCAACACCCATGGAAAGCACATTCTCTTTCATCCGTTTGAGATCACTCTCAACAGATCCAAACCTGGTTTCAAACCTTTCATTCATCCTCTTTTCTATTCTATCTCCAATGTTTTTTTTCCAAGGTGTCAAACCTTGAGGATAAATTAGACACCAACTTAATGAGAGTTCCAACCGACCCAACCGACACGTCTTCTCCAGCATCTTCCTCCTCACTAGCACACTGAAACAAATACACAAACCGTCGTAAACAAGCTAACAAAAGATTACATATAATATAAACTCACTATACACCATATCTCTTACCTTTATTCCTTTATCCTTCTTCTTCTTCCTCTTCTGTGCAGCTCCTTCACCAGATTCACCACCCTGACTGTTGGAAACTTCCACCTTCTGGACATTCCTCTTCTTTGCGGGAGGAGATTCAGAATCAACAGCTGCTTTAATCCCAAAAACCTTTAACTAAGCTATCCTCATGTATGTCTTGGATAAGGCGATCAACTGCTGGGGTCGTCTTTTTGATCTGGCCACATATGAAATAGCTCGTGTACATCATCCTTCATAACCATTTTAGTCACTCGCAGCTGTAACCTAAGAATATGAGACCCAACAGTATATAATAACTCAGCCATCACTAAATCATAACTCAGCCATTACAAAATAATAACTCAGCTGTCACTAAATCATAACTCAGTCATCACTAAATCATAACTCAGCCATCACTAATCAATCACTCAATCAGATATAAACCTTACCTCATCAAGCGCTTTTATCTCTCCATTAATTACGGTTTCCACCGATGAACGTGTACGGTTTCCACCGATGAACGTGTACGGTTTCCACCCCCATTTAAGCATTGGTATGCCACAATCTTCAGCTGATGCATTCCCAAACCGTTCTCCGAAGATTTGGACTGACTGATACGCCCAAGCCTCTAACACGGGTGTAAAACCACTAAGGGTGTACGACTTTCCCGTAGGCTTCAACATCTTTATAGAATCAACAAGAGCTTCAAATGCTGACCAACCCCACGGATAAGTTGTAACATCCGTGAACCAAAATCCCGGTTTGGGAGTTGCATCGGTCGATGCAGATATTGCGTCGGTCGACGCAAGGTCGAATTCCTGCGTTTTGACTTATCAAACGCTTCGTTTTGGGTTAAGGGAAAACCCTTAGATGCGAGTTTTGGTCTCATTCGTGTTGTTTGGCCGTTTTTGGGAGAAAACAAAAGAGAGAAAGAGTTCTTGAGTGTTCTTGGTGATTCTGGAGTTTTGAGGCTGTTCCTGGAGAGATCTGTAGCTGGGATCGTTGTAGGAGCTTCTTAGAAGCGTTTTCTTCCTTGTGTTAGGTTCAGTTTCGTCTTGGCAAAGGTAAGTGCATGACCATGGCTTATCTAAGCTAGAGATCTCTCTGATTTGCTTGTTATGTGTTGCTAGGCTGGTTAGATTGTTATTGGGGACGTTTGGAAGCTTTCTTGTAGCTTGGGATCGAGTTTCGTGGTTGCAGGAACGAAGATCCGGCGAGAAGCTTCAGAGGAAAACGATGCTCGGCATTGCATCGATCAATGCACTTTGTGCATCGGTCTATGCAGATGCGAGGACGGCGCGTAAACTCTAGGGTTTTCGTGTTATGTCGAGCATGCGTCGGTCGATGCATATCTTGCATCGGTCGATGCAAGTTAACCTTGCATCGGTCGACACAACCTCCAATCTCGTGTCGGTCGATGCATGTTGGTATCGGTCGATGCAGAGTCCTGGTTTGTTATTGTTGATGTTGAATGTTGTTTGATGGTTAGAGATGTCTCTATTTCTTGTGTGTATAGCCCATTAGATGGGAGGATTGCCTTACTGAGTGTTTATAAAATACTCATGCATTGCAATATGTGTTTGTGGTGCAGGTAAAGGCAAAGTGTGATCGTGGAATCCAGGCAATGAAGAGGAGGATGTTCTAGGGGCTCGACTGATTGTTTATCTGGTATTGTTAGGTTGCTACAATTTTGTCCTAGAACATTGTTTAGGATTGCTGGTTATTGGTTTATGTTGTTTTGGATCATTAGTTAAGATTGGAATTTATATTGGCTATTATATTTATTGGATATGGATATTATTTATTGAGATTGGTATTTCCGCTGTTGGTTGTGATTGTGGTTACGTGGCTAGTGGGTATGGGACCACTAGCTGTAGTTTATTATTATTATTATTTATTAAAAAAAAAAGGTTCAAGGTTTGGGTTCATTAGGTTTCTATTGTAGATGTTAGGGATTGTGTGTCTTGATTGATTAGGTGAGTTAGTCAATTGTGTGAGGCATGGAGTCCTAGAACATCCTCTTCGAGCCTACTTGTGATTCCATGGTGAGTTTTTATTTCTGTGTTAATTAGAAAGTGTGTGCTTAGCCTTCTGTTCATGGTAGTGCAGATGGTTAGAGAGGATGTTGTTGCTGGTCGTGGTCGTGGACGCGGACGTGGTCGCGGACGTGGTCGTGGTAGGGGCATAGTCCCAGTGGTTAGTGAGGCCGAGGACCAGAGTGTGACAGCTGAGGGTGTTGGCGAGTCGCAGGGAGTTCCGGGGGATTCAGTGAGTGTGGCCGGAGGGGGCGGTGTTGATGCTCCAGTGGCCGGTGATGCTAGGGTCCCGGGTGTGGGAGCCCCAGCGGGTGGAGTCCCTGGTGTTGACATTGCGGCTTTGCTAGCACAGGTGTTAGAGCGGTTACCACCAGTGGTACCGGCTCGGGCTCAGGTAGTGCCACCAGTTGTGGCGGAGGAGTGGCAGCCAGTGGCTGCGGATGGGGGAGTCCATGCTTGTTATCTGATCTTGTTGACAGAGATGGGTCGGTTGCGTACCGAGCAGTTTTCGGGAGGGGTAGATCCTACCGCTGTGGATGCGTGGAGGACGAGAGTGGAACGTAATTTCCATACTCTGAGATGTCCTGAGGAGTTCTGGGTGGACATAGGGGTCTACTTTTTGAGTGGTGATGCTGAGTTGTGGTGGAGATCTGTGGCTGCTAGGAGGGCGCAGCGGGAGATGACTTGGGCTGACTTCGTCTTGGAGTTCAACCGCAAGTATTTTCCTAGAGAGGCATTGGATCGTTTGGAGGTGCAGTTCCTTCAGTTGTCTCAGGGGACACGGTCAGTGCGGGAGCTGGACTTGGAGTTCAGTCGACTTCTGTGTTATGGGGGTCGGGCTATGGAGCCTGAGGAGGCTCAGGTCAGGAGGTTTATGAGGGCTCTACGTGATGACTTGAGAGTTCATTGTAGACGGAGGTATTATGCTACGCGTGCAGAGCTGGTTGAGACAGCGGCAGAGATTGAGGGGGTTATCCGGGCACAGTCAGTGTCGGTTACTCCAGCAGTTCAGCCTGGTAAGGCTCAGCAGCAGGGTGGTTCCAGCAGGGGCGGTAGGCATTCTCAGGGAACCAAGAGGAAGTGGGAGACTACGCAGAAGCCGAGTGGTGCGGGTTGCTTCGGTTGTGGGAGCAAAGATCACAAGGTTGCTAGTTATCCCAAGAGGAGTGCTCCGACGGCAGGGCCTTGGGTATGTAATCATTGTAGGGAGACAGGGCACATCAGACCTTTCTGTCCCAAGTGGCAGCCGGCAGCAGTGGCAGCGTTGCAGCAGGTGCAGCCTGGAGGTCAGCAGGTGGCACAGATTGAGCAGACGCCACGTGCTTACACGACAGCAGAGACTGGTGGAACCAGTGCCGGGGCGATCACAAGTATAATTTCTGGTACTTAATCCTTGTGAATTTAGTAGGGTCAGATTTTATGTTTTCCTGTGATAAAGTGTTAGGTTCTCAACACATGAGGTTTGTGTAGGGACCTTGTTGGTGGGCGGTTTAAGTCCCACGTTATGTTTGATTCTGGAGCTTCTCATAGCTTCATTACTCCGGAGTGTGCAGAGTGTGCGGGAATCAGAGGGGATCTCGGGGAACGTACAGGAGTGGTCAGAGTTGCTGGAGGTAAGTTCCTTAGAGTTATCGGACGAGCTGGAGGGGTTGATATTCAGATTGCGGAAGAGTCATGGCCAGCATATTTGCTTATCAGTCCTGTGGAGTTATATGATGTTATTCTCAGGATGGATTGGTTGCATCGGCATAGGGTGCACTTGGAATGCTATCGGGGTAGAGTGGAGTTTGAGCGTCCAGGAGGGAAGTTGGTTATTCGGGGTATTAGACCGACTTCGGGGAGTCTCGTGATCTCAGCCATTTAGGCTGGGAAGATGATCTAGAAGGGCTGTGAGGTTTATTTGGTTACTATATCTATGCCAGAGTCAGTGGGGAAGTCTACGGTTAGCGGTATTCCGGTAGTGGAAGAGTTTGAGGACGTGTTTCAGTCTTTGCAGGGATTACCACCATCTCGGTCGGATCCTTTTACCATTGAACTGGAACCGGGGACGACACCGTTATCCAAGGCTCCTTACAGAATGGCTCCAGCAGAGATGGCAGAGCTGAAAAAGCAGCTAGAGGATTTATTGAGTAAGGGATTCATCCGTCCTAGTGTATTACCGTGGGGAGCGCCGGTGTTGTTTGTGAAGAAGAAGGATGGGAGTTTCAGGTTGTGTATCGATTATCGGGGTTTGAACCGGGTCACTGTGAAGAACAAGTATCCTCTTCCTAGGATCGATGAGTTGTTGGATCAGTTGAGGGGTGCTACTTGGTTGTCTAAGGTAGATCTGGCATCGGGTTATCATCAGATACCGATAGATGAGGCAGATGTGAGGAAGACTGCTTTCAGGACGAGGTATGGGCATTATGAGTTTGTGGTGATGCCTTTCGGGTTTACTAACGCACCATCAGCGTTTATGAGATTGATGAACAGTCTGTTTCAGGAGTTTCTGAATGTATCTGTCATCATTTTCATCGACGATATCCTGGTTTATTCTAAGAGTCCTGAGGAGCATGCAGTGCATTTGAGGGCAGTTATGGAGAAGCTGCGGGAGCAGAAGTTGTTTGCTAAGCTGAGCATGTGTAGTTTTTGGCAGCGTGAGATGGGCTTTCTGGGTCACATTGTTTCTGCACAGGGGGTTTCTGTAGATCCAGAGAAGATTCAGGCTATCAGAGATTGGCCTAGACCGCAGAATGCTACAGAGATCAGGAGTTTCCTTGGATTGGCAGGATACTACAGGAGATTTGTGCAGGGGTTTGCAAGCAGAGCACGTCCTATGACTAAGTTGACAGGGAAGGATGTTCCTTTTGTCCGGTCAGAAGAGTGTGAGGAAGGTTTTGCAAGCCTGAAGGAGATGTTGACTACTGCGCCAGTGTTGGCTTTGCCTGAGCAGGGAGAACCCTATGTGGTTTATACAGATGCATCTAGAGTTGGTTTGGGGTGTGTTCTGATGCAGTATGGGAAGGTGATAGCCTATGCATCGCGGCAGTTGCGGGTGCATGAGGGCAACTATCCTACTCATGATTTGGAGATGGGTGCTGTAGTTTTTGCCCTGAAGATTTGGAGATCTTATCTTTATGGTGCAAAGGTACAGGTGTTTACAGATCATAAGAGCCTAAAGTATATATTCACTCAGCCTGAGCTGAATTTGAGACAGAGGCGGTGGATGGAGCTTGTGGCGGATTATGATTTGGAGATAGCCTATCATCCTGGTAAGGCTAACACGGTTGCAGATGCTCTGAGCTGGAAGAGGGTAGCTTCAGCTCAGGAGCAGGAGATGGAGTCTCTGGTAGGGGAGATCAGTGCTCTGAGCTTGTGTGCTGTTTCACTGGAACCGTTGGGTTTGGAAGCAGTAGATAGGGCAGATCTTCTGAGTAGGGTGCGGTTGGCTCAGGAGAAGGATTTGGGGCTGGTGAATGCCTCTAAGGATGTGGATTCAGAGTATCAGGTCTCATAATGGTACTATCTTGGTGCACGGTCGGGTTTGTGTGCCCAAGGATGAGGAGTTGAGGCAGGAGATTCTGAGAGAGGCTCATGCGAGCAAGTTATCCATTCATCCAGCAGCGACTAAGATGTACCGTGACCTCAAGAGGTATTATCATTGGGTCGGGATGAAGAAGGATGTAGCTAGTTGGGTTGCGAGGTGCGATGTGTGCCAGCTAGTGAAGGTGGAGCATCAGGTTCCTGGCGGGTTACTGAAGAGTCTACCCATTCCGGAGTGGAAGTGGGATATGATTACCATGGATTTTGTGGTAGGATTTCCAGTGTCACGGACCTTTGATGCTATTTGGGTCATTGTGGACCGGTTGACTAAGTCAGCACATTTTCTGGCCATTAAGAAGACTGATGGAGCAGCGGTCTTGGCTAAGAAGTATGTGAGGGAGATAGTCAGATTGCATGGGGTGCCAGCGAGCATTGTGTCTGACAGAGATTCTAAGTTCACTTCGGTGTTCTGGCAGGCATTTCAGGCAGAGATGGGCACTAAGGTGCATATGAGTACAGCTTATCATCCCCAGACAGATGGACAGTCTGAGAGGACGATCCAGACGCTGGAGGATTTGCTGAGGATGTGTGTTTTGGATTGGGGTGGCCATTGGGCAGATCACCTGAACCTGGTAGAGTTTGCTTACAACAACAGCTATCAGGCGAGTATTGGTATGGCTCCTTATGAGGCTTTGTATGGGAGGCCGTGTCGTACACCATTATGCTGGACTCAGGTGGGGGAGAGGAGCATGTACGGGGCAGATTTTGTTCAGGAGACCTCAGAGAAGATTCGGGTTCTCAAGCTGAACATGAAAGAGGCTCAGGATAGGCAGAGGAGTTATGCTGATAGGAGGAGAAGAGATCTTGAGTTTCAGGTAGGAGACAGAGTGTACCTCAAGATGGCCATGTTGCAGGGTCCGAACAGGTCATTGACTAAGACTAAGTTGAGTCTGAGGTATATGGGTCCGTTCAGAGTGATTGAGCGAGTTGGACCAGTGGCATATAGACTGGAGTTACCTGAGGTTATGCATGCTTTCCACAAGGTATTCCATGTGTCTATGTTGCGGAAGTGTCTCCGTGAGGATGATCGGTTGTTGGCTAAGATTCCTGAAGATCTTTAGCCTAACATGACTTTGGAGGCGAGACCAGTGAGGGTTCTCGAGAGGAGGATCAAGGAACTTCGGAAGAAGAAGATTCCTTTGATGAGAGTCCTTTGGGACTGTGATGGTGTGGAGGAGCAGACTTGGGAACCTGAGGCGAGGATGAAGGCAAGGTTTAAGAAGTGGTATGAGAAGCAAGCCGCGACTTGAACTTGTCTAGCCTGGTTCCGTCTGTAATCCGTGGCTGGAGCGGGAATGGAGTAGTCCAGCCCATCTCTCTTGTAACTTGGTCGATTGGGGTGGTTGGTTGTGCGACTCAGTAACAAGATGAGGTGGTGCTCGGGATACAAAGTTTCCGTGAGGCGGGATTTGGGAAAAGTTTCCCGAAATAGAAGTTTCCTAAAGTGGAAAGTTTCCAGAAATGGAAAGTGCTAAATATGGAAAGTTTTCCGGGAGTTAGAATTTGTACATTATAGCGGTGGGAAGCCTTGGAGGGGGCTTTTGTGGCCTTTGTGGCGGACTTTTGAGTCAGTGTGCCTGTGTGTGGCGGTCTTTTAGACATTGAGTGGCCTTTGTGGCGGGCTGTTAGCCAATTGTGTGGCCTTTATGGTGGGCTTTTAGCCAATTGTGTGGCCTTTGTGGCGGGCTTTTAGCCGATTGTTGGCCTTTTTGGCGGGATGTTTAGCCAGAGTGTCTTTGTGACGGTCCTTCAGGACAGATGGTCTTTGTGACGGTCCTTCGGGACGGATGGTCTTTGTGACGGTCCTTCGGGACAGATGGTCTTTGTGACGGTCCTTCGGGACAGATGGTCTTTCTGACGGTCCTTCGGGACAGATGGTCTTTGTGACGGTCCTTCGGGACGAGTGGCCTTGGTGGCGGTCCTCTTTAGGACATTTGTTTGGCCTTGGTGGCGGTCCTCGTTAGGACATATTGTTGGCCTTTGTGGCGGCCCTTGTGGCGTGTATTTGATCCTTGTGTGGTCATGGGGTATCCAGGTGAGGGGATATGTGGTTGGTAGGACATTGAGATGTTTTACGCGAGCCACAGGAAGGAAACCTGGATAGGGATAGGACTCGGACGTGTTCAGAATTGTTTTCTCGCTGCTCTTGGAGGACTTTGGTTCTCCTAGTACTGCCATATTCGGAGACTTTGTGACTTTGGAGTATGGTTGGTATATCGACTTCGGACGACGATCCGGAGGCGCGTTGTAGGGTGACGACCCGAGAGACAAGTTTGGATTTTTCCTTATATATTATGGCATGCGGGTCTAGGCCCGATGAGGAGCCAACATTGGCATGCAGACTTAGGTCTGATGAGGAGCCAATGAAAACTCAAGGTTTAGGCCTATGAGAAAAGGGAAAGTCCAAAAGTCGAGAGCAAATGACGCTTGGAGTGTGAGTCTATCGCCTAGAGGTGACCTTCTGTAGATCGGTCAGAGGAGTGCGGGCCGTGGAGACGGTTGCACGGGAGTCCTTGGCTGATGGTTGTTCGAGATTCGAGGACGAATCTAGATTGGTGGGGGAGTTGCATCGGTCGATGCAGATATTGCGTCGGTCGACGCAAGGTCGAATTCCTGCGTTTTGACTTAAGTCAAACGCTGCGTTTTGGGTTAAGGGAAAACCCTTAGATGCGAGTTTTGGTCTCATTCGTGCTGTTTGGTCGTTTTTGGGAGAAAACGAAAGAGAGAAAGAGTTCTTGAGTGTTCTTGGTGATTCTGGAGTTTTGAGGCTGTTCCTGGAGAGATCTGTAGCTGGGATCGTTGTAGGAGCTTCTTAGAAGCGTTTTCTTCCTTGTGTTAGGTTCAGTTTCGTCTTGGCAAAGGTAAGTGCATGACCATGGCTTATCTAAGCTAGAGATCTCTCTGATTTGCTTGTTATGTGTTGCTAGGCAGGTTAGATTGTTATTGGGGACGTTTGGAAGCTTTCTTGTGGCTTGGGATCGAGTTTCGTGGTTGCAGGAACGAAGATCCGGCGAGAAGCTTCGGAGGAAAATGCAGATGCGAGGACGGCGCGTAAACTCTAGGGTTTTCGTGTTATGTCGAGCATGCGTCGGTCGATGCATATCTTGCATCGGTCGATGCTAGTTAACCTTGCATCGGTCGACGCAGATCTTGCGTCGGTCGACGCAACCTCCAATCTGGTGTCGGTCGATGCATGTTGGTATCGGTCGATGCAGAGTCCTGATTTGTTATTGTTGATTGTTGAATGTTGTTTGATGGTTAGAGATGTCTCTATTGCTTGTGTGTATAGCCCAGTAGATGGGAGGATTGCCTTACTGAGTGTTTATAAAATACTCATGCATTGCAATATGTGTTTGTGGTGCAGGTAAAGGCAAAGTGTGATCGTGGAATCCAGACAATGAAGAGGAGGATGTTCTAGGGGCTCGACTGATTGTTTATCTGGCATTGTTAGGTTGCTACAATTTTGTCCTAGAACATTGTTTAGGATTGCTGGTTATTGGTTTATGTTGTTTTTGATCATTAGTTAAGATTGGAATTTATATTGGCTATTATATTTATTGGATATGGATATTATTTATTGAGATTAGTATTTCCGCTGTTGGTTGTGATTGTGGTTAGGTGGCTAGTGGGTATGGGACCACTAGCTGTAGTTTATTATTATTATTATTTATTATTTATTAAAAAAAAAAAGGGTCGGTCGTTTCATAAGTCTTCACGGCTTTATCATCAAAAACTCTTTTGGCTCTTTCAAATGGTACTCTAGAATTCTGATGCAAACCATAAAGTCCAAAGTGTTGAAAACACAAAAGCCCCAACCATTTACGATGATCAAGGTTAAACCATCCCCGACTCACTTTTAATGCTTCCCTGAGTTCATTTCCTGATGGACCTTCCCCACCAGGAACTTTCAAAAGTTTGAAGAACTCTTTGTGCTCCTCTTCAAGTTCAAACCGTTCAGTAGGCATTGGGTCTATGTTTAACCCCGTGACATGATCAAATTTATTCAACCCAAACCTGATAGGTTGACCACCGACGACAAACCAAAGCTCCTTCTTATGTACCCTTAACTGTTTACATAGTAGAAAATGTACAACCTTACCAGACCAGACGAATTGGCTATCAACTAGCTTAGAGATTATTCCAAGAGGTACTTTCTTCGTTTCATCCCACACATCCTGTCTTATTGATTGCCTAATATGAGGGAAATCTAACATCTTGAAATTGGTATTAATTTGTTTACCATGTAGAATATACTTCATTTCTGGCCAAAGTCTTGGGGGATAATCCCTTGCTTGTTCTTCAGAAATATCCTTAGCCATCTGATAAATATAATTCAGTAGTAAAGCATAAAATAAATCAGCCATAAAATATGACAAACTCAGACGTAATGCATGTAATAATTCCGCCACAAATCAGCCATCAAATCGAATAGATCTAACAAACAAGACAGCGACAACGTACCGGAATTCGAAGACGAGACAGCTTAGACAGAAATGAACAAGCTGAGGATATCGAGCGAGGACAGCAAGAGATAACGATGAGAGAGTAGAGAAAGACAGATTATCGCCGGTGGAATTAGGGTTCGTCGAGAGAGAGAGAGAGAGAGAGAGAGAGAGAGATTTCGTCGACGAGAGGGACAGAGAGTTTTTTTTCGCGGTTAACTGTTCACTTTCCCTCTCATTGAAATAAACAAAGAAACTGTCGATTCTGGAAAGATAACTCAGCCGTTATAAATAATATCTCAGCCAACCCTCAAATTAGAATGACTAAATAACTGACTAAACCGAACCAAACTGAAAAAATAATTTTTCCCAATTTGGTATTTTTGTATTGGTATGTTTGCTTAGTTTCAGTTATATTTGGCTTATTTCAGTTATATTAGGCTAATCTACTTAATTACAATATATTTTGGGTTATTTTTTTGGTTATATATTCATCTAAGCGACCCATAACCGGAAATAACCAAAAATTAATTTCAAAATTTTTAAAAAATATTCAAATGGTAATCATATTAGTATATCCTTATTACCACCTTAAAAAAACAAATTAGATCCAAAACCAAACTGTTATATTAAAAACAAATAATGTTACTCATCTAAACCCTACATATCAAACCCTAAATCCTAACCCTAACCTCTAAACGTCATGTTTTGGTAGTTTGACACATTTTGATCAGAATGTGTAAAAATCACTCTTTGTCTATAATTATTATTTTTATTGGTTATAATAATAGTAATATTCATTTTTCCATTCTAAATTTTAATTTTGAGTTATAATAATATTATTTTACAAATATCTCATAACTCAGCCATTATTTAGTCAAATTACTGGGCCCTTTTTTAATTAAAAAAAAGTCAAAATTTTGAATTCATTTTTAATAATAAATCGTTTAAAATATATTTATTACGCGTATGGATGATAACAAGAAATATAATTATTATTTGCTTCTCCCAACAACACTTTTTGCATTCTCGAGCGGGTATATAATAAATTAAAATGGCCGTTGGATAACTCAGCCGTAACACCATTATTGTGGCCATTGCATAAGTCAGCCGTAACATAGTTGTTAATTTAACTGACTATCCTAAGTCAGTCGTGTAAAGAACACAACTCAGCCTTCACGTATATTACTGTGAAACGACGTCGTTCGATATATTTTTTTAGTATAAATCATGGGATTTGTTGTGAACTTGTGATTTATTGCTTCAGTAATCGAGATCGAGTCAAGATGATGGCACATAGAGATATCTACGGCGGCAACTCCAGGGCTGATGAGAAGCTTCTGAAGCACTAGCTGAGGTAGATCTATGGACTATCTGAAATCTCAAAGCATTATCTTAATATTGTGTTTGTGGAACTGTATGAGCTGAATCGTAATGAAATAAATATGAATATGAGGTACGGCAAAACCCGGAGGCGTGACAAAGGCGTTCCAATCGGGTGTAATTGTGGTGTGGTGCTTCTCGTTGCCACTTCTAATGATCCTACCACGAGAGGAGAACGTTATTTCAGTTGTCCGTATGAAATCACATATGTAAAGATTTTGTATTCTTATTTTTGAGTTTTGTGTTCTGCTTCTGACTTTTTTTTTTAGTGTAATATGAATTATGTACTATTTGTAAGGGTCCCGGTCAAGGCTGCGGTTTCAGGAAGTGGTGGACTGATGTAGTGCGCGAAGAATGAGATGAAGCAGGACTTGGATGCAGCCAAGAAGCGCATCGATATTCAAGAAGAAATGATCTTGTATTTGGAAAAGAAATATGACGCGCTGGAGAATAAGTTTGAGAGCTTGAACAAGTATCTGTGAGATTAGTCAAGCTCCGTTTGGAATTGATATGAACTTTCTCTGTTGTGGTGTTTTATGAATCTATTTTAATAACTCAGTCATGATTAATTAAACGATATCTCAGCCAGCCATCAAATTAGAATGACTAAATAACTGACTAAATCGAACCGAACCGAAAAAATCGTTTTTCCCAATTTGGTATTTTTGTATTGGTATGTTTGGTTAATTTTGGATATATTCGGCTTACATTCGGTTATTTTAGGCTTATCTACTTAATTATAATATATTTTGGGTTATTTATGATTATATATTAATCTAACCGACGCATAACCAGAAATAACCAAACAAAATTTTTGAGTTTTTAAAAAAAATATTCAAATGGTAATAATATTAGTATATCCATATTACCACCTTAAACCAAACACATTAGAACCAAAACCAAAAATCAAATAATGTTACTGATATGAACCCTACATCTCAAACCCTAAACCCCAATCCTAACCTTAACCCTAACCCCTAAACGTCATGTGTTGTATGTTTTACACATTCTTGGTGAGAATGTGTAAAAATCAATATCTCTCTATAATTATTACTTTTTATTAGTTATAATAATTGTAATATTCATATTTCAATTGTACATTTAAATGTTGAGTTATAATAATGTATATTTACAAATATTTCATATGTCAGCCGTGTAAGTCAATAACTCAGTCATTTTGTTGGAATATTTAGATTTTTTATTCGAATTTTGAGTTCAAATTGAAACGACCGACCTTTTTTTTTAATAAATAATAAATTAATAATAATAATAACTACAGCTAGTGGTCCCATACCCACTAGCCACCTAACCACAAACACATTCAACAGCAGAAGTAACTAACCAATATTCAATAAATATAATAACCAATAGAACAATATCCAGTATAAATTCCAATCTTAGCTAATGAACCAAACAACATAAAACAATGAACCAGCAATCCTAAGCAACATTCTATGACTCAACTCTAGCAATCTAACAGAAGCTAGACAACCAAGCGAACCACTAAAACATCCTCCTCTTCATTGCCTTGATTCCACGATCACACTTTGCCTTTACCTGCACCACAAACACATATTACAATGCATGAGTATTTTATAAACACTCAGTAAGGCAATCCTCCCATCTACTGGGCTATACACACAAGCAATAGAGTATCAATAACCAACACACAGCAATCAACAAATAACAAACAACGAACAAGGACTTGGCATCGACCGATGCCAAATGGGGAAGCTTCGATCGACATAGAAGCTGCATCGACCGATGCAAGTGTAACTTGCATCGACCGATACCCAATGTGCATCGACCAACGCATGCTCGACGCAACACGAAAACCCTAGAGTTTCACGCGTCGTCCTCGCACTTGCATCGCCGACGTAAGCTATGCATCGGTCGACGCAACGTCGAGCACCGTGATTTCCCCGAAGCTTCTCGCCGGATCTTTGTTCTTACAACCACCAAACTCGATCCCAAGCCACAAGAAAGTTTCCTAACGTCCAGAACAACGATCTAACAATTATAATAACACAAAACAACCAGATTAAAGAATCCTCTAGCTTAGATAAGCCATGGTCATGCACTTACTTTTGCCAAGACGAATCTGAACCTAAACACAAGGAGAAAACGCTTCTAGGAAGCTCCTACAATGATCCCAGCTACAGATCTCTATAGGAACAGCCTCGAATCTCTAGAAATCACCAAGAACACTCAAGAAACTTTTGTCTCTTTCGTTTCCTCTCAAAAATGGCCAAATCCGTCGAATGAAACAAAAGCACGACTTAAGGGTTTCCTTCTCCCTTTGTCCAAAATGCAGCGTTTGACTTAAGTCAAAACGCAGGAATTCGACCTTGCGTCGACCGACGCAACATCTGCATCGACCGATGCAACTCCCAAATCGGGATTTTGGTTCACGGATGTTATATTTCTCCCCCACCAATCTAGATTCGTCCTCAAATCTCGAACAACCATCAGCCAAGGACTCCGTGTGACCGTCTCCACGGCCCGCACTCCTCCGACCGATCTACAGAAGAGTCCCAAACATAAGAGGAGTTGTTTTTGCTCTTTAGTGCAGTATCCGACTCCTGTTTGGAATGGTAGACAGTGCCCTTTCTCTTGTTACTCGGTCGCTTGGGGTGGTTGGTTGTGCGACTCAGTAACAAGATGAGGTGGTGCTCGGGGTACAAAGTTGTTGTGAGGCGGGGTTTGGGAAAAGTTTCCCGAAATAGAAGTTTCCTTAAGTGGGAAGTTTCCAAAAATTGAAAGTGCTAAATATGGAAAGTTTTAGGGGAGTTAGAATTTGTCCATTTTAGCGGTGGGAAGCCTTGGGGGAGGGCTTTTGTGGCCTTTGTGGCGGACTTTCTAGTCAGTGTGCCTGCGTGTGGCGGTCTTTTAGACATTATGTGGCCTTTGTGGCGGGCTTTTAGCCAATTGTGTGGCCTTTGTGGTGGGCTTTTAGCCAATTGTTGGCCTTTGTGGCGGGCTGTTTAGCCAGAGTGTCCTTGTGACGGTACTTTGGGACAGATGGTCTTTGTGACTGTCCTTCGGGACAGATGGTCTTTGTGACGGTCCTTCGGGACAGATGATCTTTGTGACGGTCCTTCGGGACAGATGGTCCTTATGACGGTCCTTCGGGACGAGTGGCCTTGGTGGCGGTCCTCTTTAGGACATTTGTTTGGCCTTGGTGGCGGTCCTTGTTAGGACATTTTGTTGGCCTTTGTGGTGGCCCTTGTGGCGTGTATATGATCCTTGTGTGGTCATGGGGTATCCCGGTGAGGGGATATGTGGCTGGTAGGACATTGAGATGTTTTTACGCGAGCAACGGGAAGGAAACCTGGATAGGGATAGGACTCAGACGTGTTTAGAATCGTTTGCTCACGACTCTTGGGGGACTTAGGTCCTCCTAGTACTGCCATATTCAGAGACTTTGTGGCTCGGGAGTATGGTTGGTATATCGACTTCGGATGACGATCCGAGGGCGCGCTGTAGGGTGGCAACCCGAGAGACGAGTTTGGACTCTTCCTTATATATATTGGCATGCGGGCTTAGGCCTGATGAGGAGCCAACATTGGCATGCAGACTTAGGTCTGATGAGGAGCCAATGAAACTCAAGGTTTAGGCTTATGAGGAAAAGGAAAGTCCAAAAAGTCAAGAGCAAATGACGCTTGGAGCGTGAGTCTATCGCCTAGAGGTGACCTTCTGTAGATCGGTCGGAGGAGTGCGGGCCGTGGAGACGGTTGCACGGGAGTCCTTGGCTGATGGTTGTTCGAGATTCGAGGACGAATCTAGATTGGTGGGGGAGAATTGTAACATCCGTGAACCAAAATCCCGGTTTGGGAGTTGCATCGGTCGATGCAAAGTGTGCATCGGTCTATGCAAAGTGCGCATCGGTCGATGCAAGGTCGAGTTTCTGCGATTTGACTTAAGTCAAACGCTGCGTTTTGGGTTAGGGAAAACCCTTAAGTCGACTTTTTTCTCATTCGGCGAGTTTGGCCATTTTTGAGAGGAAAACGAAAGAGAGAAAAGGTTTTGAGTGTTCTTGGTGATTCATGGAGATTTGAGGCGGTTCCTGTAGAGATCTGTAGCTGGGATCGTTGTATGAGCTTCCTAGAAGCGTTTTCTTGCTTGTTTGTGGTTCAGTTTTGTCTTGGCAAAGGTAAGTGCATGACCATGGCTTATCTAAGCTAAAGGAACCTTTAACTTGCTTGTTTTGGGTTGTTAGACGTGTTAGATCATAGCTAAGGACGTTAGGAAGCTTTCTTGTGGCTTGGGATTGAGTTTTGTGGTTGTAGGAAATGAAATCCGGCGAGAAGCTTTGGGGAAATCACGGTGCTCGACGTTGCGTCGATCGATGCATAGCTTGCATCGGTCGATGCAAGTGCGAGGACGGCGCGTAAAACTTTAGGGTTTTCGTGTTGCGTCGAGCATGCGTCGGTTGATGCAGATTGGGTATTGGTCGATGCAAGTCACACTTGCATCGGTCGATGCAGCTTCTGCGTCGGTCGATGCTTCCTCATTTGACATCGGTCGATGCATGTTGGCATCGGTCGATGCCGAGTCCTGGTTCGTTGCGTGTTGTGTGTTGATTGTTGTGTGTTAGTTATTGGTACTCTATTGCTTGTGTGTATAGTCCAGTAGATGGGAGGATTGCCTTACTGAAGTTTTATAAAATACTCATGCATTGCAATATGTGTTTGTGGTGCAGGTAAAGGCAAAGTGTGATCGTGGAATCCAGGCAATGAAGAGGAGGATGTTCTAGGGGCTCGACTGATTGTTTATCTAGCATTGTTAGGTTGCTAGAATTGTGTCCAAGAACATTGTTTAGGATTGTTGGTTATTTGGTTTATGTTGTTTTTGGTTCATTAGCTAGGATTGGAATTTATACTGGATATTGTTATGGTTATTATATTTATTGAATATTGGTTGGATATTTCCGCTGTTGAATGTGTTTGTGGTTAGGTGACTAGAGGACCTGAGTTTCTTTCCCGTGACTCGCGTAAAAACATCTCAATGTTCTACCAACCACATATCCCCTCACAGGGATACCCCATGACCACACAAGGATCATATACACGCCACAAGGGCCGCCATAAAGGCCAACAAAATGTCCTAACGAGAACCACCACCAAGGCCAAACAAATGTCCTAAAGAGGACCGCCACCAAGTCCACTCGTCCCGAAGGACCGTCACAAAGACCATCTGTCCCGAAGGACCGTCACAAAGACCAACTGTCCCGAAGGACCGTCACAAAGACCATCTGTCCCGAAGGACCGTCACAAAGACCATCCATCCCGAAGGACCGTCACAAAGACCATCTGTCCCGAAGGACCGTCAGAAGGACACTCTGGCTAAACAGCCCGCCACCAAGGCCAACAATTGGCTAAAAGCCCGCCACAAAGGCCACACAACTGGCTAAAAGCCCGCCACAAAGGCCACACAATGTCTAAAAAGACCGCCACACACGGCACACTGACTCGAAATTCTGCCACAAAGGCCCAAAAAGCCCCCTCCAAGGCTTCCAACCGCTAAAATGGACAAATTCTAAATCCCGTAAAACTTTCCATATTTAGCACTTTCCATTTTTGGAAACTTTCCACTTAAGGAAACTACTGTTTCGGGAAACTTTTCCCAAACCCCGCCTCACATAAACTTTGTACCCCGAGCACCACCTCATCTTGTTACTAAGTCGCACAACCAACCACCCCAAGCGACCGAGTAACAAGAGAGATGGGCTGGAATACTCCATTCCCGCTCCAGCCACGGATTACAGACGGAACCAGGCTAGGCAAGCTCAAGTCGCGGCTTGCTTCTCATACCACTTCTTAAACATTGCCTTCATCCTTGCCTCAGGTTCCCAAGTCTGCTCCTCCACACCATCACAGTCCCACAGGACTCTCATCAAAGGAATCTTCTTCTTTCGAAGTTCCTTGATCCTCCTCTCAAGAACCCTCACTGGTCTCGCCTCCAAAGTCATGTTAGGCTGAAGATCTTCAAGAATCTTAGCCAACAACTTATCATCCTCACAGAGACACTTCCGCAACATAGACACATGGAATAACTTGTGGAAAGCACGTATAACCTCAGGTAACTCCAGTCTATATGCCACTGGTCCAACTCGCTCAATCACTCTGAACGGACCCATATAACTCGGACTCAGCTTAGTCTCAGTCAATGACCTGTTTGGACCCCGCAACATGGCCATCTTGAGGTACACTCTGTCTCCTACCTGAAACTCAAGATCTCTCCTCCTCCTATCAGCATAACTCCTCTGCCTATCGTGAGCCTCTTTCATGTTCAGCTTGAGAACCCGAATCTTCTCTGAGGTCTCCTGAATAAAATCTACCCTGTACATGCTCCTCTCCCCCACCTGAGTCCAGCATAATGGTGTACGACACGGCCTCCCATACAAAGCCTCATAAGGAGCCATACCAATACTCGCCTAATAGCTGTTGTTGTAAGCAAACTCTACCATGTTCAGGTGATCTGCCCAATGGCCACCCCAATCCAAGACACACATCCTCAGCAAATCCTCCAGCATCTGGATCGTCCTCTCAGACTGTCCATCTGTCAGGGGATGATAAGCTGTACTCATATGCACCTTAGTGCCCATCTGTGCCTGAAATGCCTGGTAGAACACCGTAGTGAACTTAGAATCCCTGTCAGACACAATGCTGGCTGGCACCCCATGCAATCTGACTATCTCTCTCACATACTTCTTAGCCAAAACCGCTGCTCCATCAGTCTTCTTAATGGCCAGAAAATGTGCTGACTTAGTCAACCGGTCCACGATGACACAAATAGCATCAAAAGTCTGTGACACTGGCAGTCCTACCACAAAATCCATGGTAATCATATCCCACTTCCACTCAGGAATGGGTAAACTCTTCAGTAAACCGCCCGGAACCTGATGCTCAGCCTTCACTAGCTGGCATACAATGTACCTCGCGACCCAACTAACTACATCCTTCTTCATCCCGACCCTAGTACCTCTTGAGATCACGGTACATCTTAGTCGCTCCTGGATGAATAGACAACTTGCTCGCATGAGCCTCTCTCAGAATCTCCTGCCTCAACTCCTCATCCTTGGGCACACAAACCCGACCGTGCACCAAGATAGTACCATTATCTGAGACCTGATACTCTGAATCAACATCCTTTGAGGCATTCACCAGCCCCAAATCCTTCTCATGTGCCAACCGCACCCTACTCGGAAGATCTACTCTGTCAACTGCTTCCAAACCCAACGGTTCCAGTGAAACAGCACACAAGCTCAAAGCACTGATCTCTCCTACCAGAGACTCCATCTCCTGCTCCTGAGCCGAAGCTTCTCTCTTCCGACTCAGAGCGTCTGCAACCGTGTTAGCCTTACCAGGGTGATAGGCTATCTCCAAATCATAGTCTGCCACAAGCTCCATCCACCGCCTCTGCCTCAAATTCAACTCAGGCTGAGTGAATCTGTACTTTAGACTCTTATGATCTGTAAACACCTGTACCTTTGCACCATAAAGATAAGATCTCCAAATCTTCAGGGCAAAAACTACAACACTCATCTCCAAATCATGAGTAGGATAGTTGGCTTCATGCACCCGCAACTACCGCGAAGCATAGGCAATCACCTTCCCATGCTGCATCAGAACACACCCCAAACCAACTCTAGATGCATATGTATAAACCACATAGGGTTCCCCCTTCTCAGGCAAAGCCAATACTGGCGCAGTAATCAACATCTCCTTCAGGCTTGCAAAGCCTTCCTCACACTCTTCTGACCAGACAAAAGGAAGATCCTTTCCTGTCAACTTAGTCATAGGACGTGCTCTGCTCGCAAACCCCTGCACAAAGCTCCTGTAGTAACCTGCCAATCCAAGAAAACTTCTGATCTCTGTAGCATTCTGCGGTCTAGGCCAATCTCTGATAGCCTGAATCTTTTCTGGATCCACAGAAACCCCCTCTGCAGAAACAATGTGACCCAGAAAGCCCATCTCACGCTGCCATAAAACTGCACTTGCTCAACTTAGCAAACAACTTCTGCTCTCGCAGCTTCTCCATAACTGCCCTCAAATGCACTGCATGCTCCTCAGGACTCTTAGAATAAACCGGGATGTCGTTGATGAAAATGATGACAGACACATCCAGGAACTCCTGAAACACGCTGTTCATCAATCTCATAAACGCTGCTGGCGCGTTAGTCAACCCGAAAGGCATCACCACAAACTCATAATGCCCATACCTCGTCCTGAAAGCAGTCTTCCTCACATCCGCCTCATCTATTGGTATCTGATGATAACCCGACGCCAGATCTACCTTAGAGAACCAAGTAGCACCCCTCAGCTGATCCAACAACTCATCGATCCTAGGAAGAGGGAACTCGTTCTTCACAGTAACCCGGTTCAAACTCCGGTAATCAATGCCTAACCTGAAACTCCCATCCTTCTTCTTCACAAACAACACCGGCGCTCCCCACGGTGATACACTAGGACGGATGAATCCCTTACTCAACAGATCCTCTAGCTGCTTCTTCAGCTCTGCCATCTCTGTTGGAGCCATTCTGTAAGGAGCCTTGGATAACGGTGTCGTCCCCGGTTCCAGTTCAATGGTAAAAAGAACCGACCGAGATGGTGGTAATCCCTGCAAAGACTGAAACACAACCTCAAACTCCCTACCACCGGAATACCGCTAACTGTAGACTTCCCCACTGACTCTGGCATAGATATAGTAACAAGATAAGCCTCACGGCCCTTCTTGATCATCTTCCCAGCCTGATTGGCTGAGATCACGAGACTCCCTGAAGTCGGCCTAATTCCCTGAAAAACCAACTTCTCTCCTGGACGCTCAAACTCCACTCTACCCCGATGGCAATCCAAATGCAACATATGCCGATGCAACCAATCCATCCCGAGAATAACATCATAAAGCTCCACTGGACTGATAAGAAAATCCGCTGGCCACGACTCTCCTGCGATCTGAATAACAACCCCCAGCAACTCTGACAACTCCTGTACGCTCCCCGGGATCCCCTCTGATTCCCGCACACTCTACACACTCTGGAGTAATGAAGCTATGAGAAGCTCCAGAATCAAACATAACGTGGGACTTAAACCCGCCCACCAACAAGGTCCCTACACAAACCTCATGTGTTGAGAACCTAACACTTTATCACAGGAAATCATAAATCTGACCCTACTAAATTCACAAAGATTAAGTACCAGAAATTATACTTGTGATCGCCCCAGCACTGGTTCCACCAGTCTCCACTGTGGTGTAAGCCCGTGGCGCCTGCTCAATCCGTGCCACCTGCTGACCTCCAGGCTGTACCTGCTGTAACAATGCCACTGCTGCCGGCTGCAACTTAGGACAAAAAGGCCTGATGTGCCCTGTCTCCCTACAGTGATAACATACCTGAGGCCCTGCCATCGGAGCACTCCTCTTGGGACAACTAGAAACCTTGTGATCCTTGCTCCCACAACCGAAGCAACCCGCACCACTCGGCTTCTGCGTAGCCTTCCACTTCCTCTTGGTTCCCTGTGCAGGCCTACCACCCCTGCTCGAACCACCCTGCTGCTGAGCCCTACCAGGCTGAACTGTTGGAGTAACCGACACTGACTGTCCTCGGATATCCTCCTCAATCTCTGCTGCTGTCTCCACCAGCTCTACAATGAACTCACAAATCATCTCGTATAGCCCTCATAAACCTCCTGACCTGAGCCACCTCAGGTTCTATAGCCCGACCCCCATAACACAGAAGTCGACTGAACTCCAAGTCCAACTCCCTCACTAACCGTGTCCCCTGAGACAACTGAAGGAACTGCACCTCCAAACGATCCAAAGCCTCTCTAGGAAACTACTTGCGGTTGAACTTCAAAACGAAGTCAGCCCAAGTCATCTCCCGCTGCGCCCTCGTAGCAGCCATAGATCTCCACCACAACTCCGCATCACCACTCAAAAAGTAGACACCTATGTCCACCCAGAACTCCTCAGGACATCTCAGAGTATGGAAGTTACGTTCCACTCTCGTACTCCACGCATCCGCAGCAGTAGGATCTACACCTCCCGGAAACTGCTCAGTACGCAACCGACCCATCTCTGTCAACATGCTTAGATAACGAGCATGGACCCCCACATCCGCAGCCACTGGCCGCCGCTCCTCCGCCACCACTGGTGGCACTACCTGAGCCTGAGCCGGTACCACAGGTGGTAACCGCTCCAACAACTGTGCTAGCATAGCCGCAAGGTAAACACCAGGGACTCCACCCACTAGGACCCCCACACCTGGGACCCTAGCATCACCGGCCACTGGAGCATCAACACCACCCCCTCCTGCCACACTCACGGAATCCCCCGGAACACCCTGCGACTCGCCAACACCCTCAGCTGTCACACTCTGGTCCTCGGTCTCACTAACCCTCGGGACTCTGCCCCTACCACGACCACGTCCGCGTCCACGACCACGTCCGCATCCACGACCTCAACCAGCCACAGCATCCTCTCTAACCATCCGCACTACCATGAACAGAAGGCTAAGCAAACAATTTCTAATTAACACAGAAATAAAAATTCACCGTGGAATCACAAGTAGGCTCGAAGAGGATGTTCTAGGACTCCATGCCACACACAATTGACTAACTCACATAATCAATCAAGACATGCAATCCCAAACATCTACAATAGAAACCTATTGAACCCAAACCTAGAACCGTAAGGGCTATGATACCAAAATGAAACGACCGACCTTTTTTTTTAATAAATAATAAATAATAAATTATTAATAATAATAACTACAACTAGTGGTCTCATATCCACTAGCCACCTAACCACAAACACATTCAACAGCGGAAATATCCAACCAATATTCAACAAATATAATAACCATAACAATATCGAGTATAAATTCCAACCCTAGCTAATGAAACAAAAACAACATAAACCAAATAACCAACAATCCTAAACAATGTTCTAGGACAGAATTCTAGCAACCTAACAATGCCAGATAAACAATCAGTCGAGCCTCTAGAACATCCTCCTCTTCATTGTCTGGATTCCACGATCACACTTTGCCTTTACCTGCACCACAAACACATATTGCAATGCATGAGTACTTTATAAACACTCAGTAAGGCAATCCTCCCATCTACTGGGCTATACACATAAGCAATAGAGTACCAATAACCAACACACAACAATCAACACACAACACGCAACAAACCAGGACTCGGCATCAACCGATGCCAACATGCATCGACCGATGTCAAATGAGGAAGCATCGACCGACGCAGAAGCTGCATCGACCGATGCAAGTGTGACTCGCATCGACCAATACCCAATCTGCATCGACCGACGCATGCTCGACGCAACACGAAAACCCTAAAGTTTTACGCGCCTTCCTCGCACTTTCATCGACCGACGCAAGCTATGCATCGATCAACGCAACGTCGAGAACTGTGATTTCCCTGAAGCTTCTCGCCGGATTTCGTTTCCTACAACCACGAAACTCAATCTCAAGCCACAAGAAAGCTTCCTAGCGTCCTTAGCTATGATCTAACACGTCTAACAACATAAAACAAGCAAGTTAAAGGTTCCTCTAGCTTAGATAAGCCATGGTCATGCACTTACCTTTGCCAAGACGAAACTGAACCACAAACAAGCAAGAAAACGCTTCTAGGAAGCTCCTACAACGATCCCAGCTACAGATCTCTACAGGAACCGCCTCAAATCTCCAGGAATCACCAAGAACACTCAAAACCTTTTCTCTCTTTCGTTCTCCTCTCAAAAACGGCCAAACTCGCCGAATGAGACAAAAAGTCGACTTAAGGGTTTTCCCTAACCCAAAACGCAGCGTTTGACTTAAGTCAAAACGCACAGAATTGAACATGCATCGACCGATGCACCAACTGCATCGACCGATGCAATCCCCAAACCGGGATTCCGGTTCACGGATTTTACATGATTAGCTAAAATGCCCTTTCATAGATGTATATTTATAATATATAACTCTTGAATATATATTTGAAAATAGACAATTTTAGTTATTAATTCACAATAATGTATTTTTATAAACCGACACATTTTTATTAACTTTTCTCTTCCATCTCATCAATCCTATATTTTGTACTAACTCTCATGTTTGTAACTTTCATATTATTTATAGGAATGCAATGAATGATTAATAATAACATTTAGAAATATTACATATATAAGAAAATATATTAATATGTAATGATTGCATATCTATAACTCTCAAATAGTTTAGTTTATGTGACTTCTATAACAATGAAATATTCCCTCTGTTTTAATTTAGTTATCGTTTTAGATTTTCTATGAAAATGTTTGGTGAATATTCCATTTTTATCCGTTCTGTTTTAAAATTCTGACTAATGAAATATTTATAAAATATATTAATAAAGGATAAAACAGACAATTCAATAATTTTTTTTTTGTGTGAGAAAACTTTAAACGACAAGTAAAAAACCGGAGGAAGTATAAATTACATTAACCGAATAGATAGAAATTGATATAAAAATTAGTGTGTTTATTATCCAACTAAGTAGTATTAAATTTTCTATATGCTCTTAACTACAATTTTTCATATAAATAGAAAGATACATATTTTACTAACCCTCATATCTCAAATCTCACATAATATTTTTATTTACTTAATATTTTCTTAAATAAAAATCTTCAAAATCATAAAAAAAATATATATTCAAGAACAATGTAAATTAAATCTGTGCGTAGCACGGAATGACTACTAGTATAATATACAAGAATATTGTATTGTATAGTTTTATATAATACCTTTGTCTGGAGGAGGTAGCGAGGGTAATATCCTTGTAAAACAAGGAAGCTTGAATGTCTCCTTGAAGACATATAAAGTGATCAGGAAGGGTTCTAGGGACCCTTATCAATAAATCCCAGTTTGCACTGAGACGAGTTTGTGTAATATTATGCACCGTGAAATCCACAAAAGCTATATCTATATTCGGCACACGAGTTCTTACTGGTGCCAAAAGATAAGCAATCGTAATACAAATAAGCATGGTACAAACAACACATATGTGATGTCACACCCTGTCTCCTTTTGCTCTGCGTCCCATTATGTAAACATGACACGATTGATTGATCAGAGAGGGAAAGAAGATGGAGAAGTTGTATATTCTAGTAGTTGTATATTAAAAGCGATCTATATCTTACTATCTTATCTTATATAATACTAGATATGGACCCGTGCGATGTACGGGTTATGTATAGTTTCTAATTTATATATTATATATAATTGTAGAAGATAAATTTATGTGTGTTTTACATATTGTTTATTGCTTTAAATTAGAATAATATTTTTATGTTAATTATCAAATAACATATTATTTAAATAACTATTAACTAAATAATCATGATATCCCATTGTTTGTATCACTTATGTTCTTTGATATATTAAAAATAAAACTTATCTAAATGAGTTAAAACAAAATTTAAATAATTGTTTAAAAACCTATTGTTATGCATAGACTTATTAAAAAATGAAAATCAAATTCAGTCTTCAATTCTTTGTTTCTTCCGTTGATCATCCATCGGTTATTTACGTTCTTTACGGGTTTCATGTTTGGTTCTACAATTGACAACGTCTTCACTTGTCTAAACACATAAAAACAAACCAATTGTATATGTTAAGTGAAATAATCTATTGTATTTAGCAAACTTTACACATCATAATATATATGTTTTTTTTTTCGGCATCATAATATATATGTTATTTACCTTTGTTTGGTCTATAATCTCTGTGACTGTAAAAGTTTGATATAATGCATCAAAATCATACTTTATTATATAATTTAGAGCTTTTATGATTTCTTCAGTTGTTCCGGTGATTTTTTCTTCTTTATCAAATATAACAAAAGTTTCTGAAACATCTCCATCATCCACTATTACTTTTATTCTAAAACTGAGAAAATAACAAATAATTTATTATTTGAGTAATTAGAATAATTATATTATAGTAAAATTAATAAATATGTACCTTAATACTCCAACAGCCGGTGATTTACCACACTTTTTGTTTGTGCATATAAGAGAGGTTGTTGATTTTGACACTTTTTTAGAGCAACTCGAACATGATATATAGTACCAATGATGACAAACTTCTTCTACTGCAATTATAATAATATTGAAAATATATGTCACTAATAATTTTATTCATTATTCAATAGTATATGTTCATTATAAAATAATTTAGAAGAATAATTTTACCTTACAGGCATCTGATGAGACATATTCCCAAATATCATTAATTGATTGTTGCTCTTCTAGACGTATACTTTGTTTAGTTATGCCACCCAAATTAACCAAACATTCACCATCATACTTCAAACTAATAAAATTATATTGGAATGTTAGTTTATATCATGAATTTATTATGTTAAATAAATATAATTTAATTTTAATAGTTGAGAAAGTACCTTTTTCGAAACACATCAACCGAATCAGAATCATGATTCAAATAAAATTTTGTGCCTGAGGATGCTGACAAATATATTTCCCCTTGATATATCATGACCAAGACACTCGTCATGATGAGCACAATATTATTATTTTCCACTCCACGATATTTGTCTTGCAAGTGTTTTGCTTGTTCTGCCCATAATGTTAGAGGTAGTTCGTTTCCACTATATCACCAAAGAAAAATTACTATAAAGTATTAACTAATGAACTTTCATAAAACATATATTTATATAGAATAATATTAATTGATGCGTCTAACTTACCTTTCTAGTAATAAAGTCAGAGTGACCTTTCTTAAGGTGGATGAAGTTATAGTACAAACATCAGTTTTGTCCATATGTTT
This sequence comes from Camelina hispida, assembly GCA_023657505.1. Lineage (NCBI taxonomy): Eukaryota > Viridiplantae > Streptophyta > Magnoliopsida > Brassicales > Brassicaceae > Camelina > Camelina hispida. The sequence continues at coordinate 38,580,058 of CP094634.1, read as the reverse complement.
AATATATCCGATCGCATCTGTATTTAAATAATGTTAAACATGCTTATACGAAACATATAATTTAAATTAATAAATTACATACCATATAAATCAATTGTGTGATCTTGAGATTTAAATAATCCAATCAATCTCTTGATTTTTATCAAGACATAAATTCGATGGTGTTAACTGCTTGCTAGTTCGAGCTACTTTTGAAACATATCTTTTATTGTAAATTCCGCGGATTTTCATTTGGATTAGATGGAAGTATTCAAAAAATGTATAAGTGAAATATAATAAGCTCTTAGATGGAGATGTTTACAAATTGTATAAAACAAATTCAATAGAAGACATGGTCAATATCAAATTAAATAGGACTTACATATCTCCTACGGTTAGATATTGAAATTGTAAAATATCTCCTACGGTTGGATAAAGATTTTGTTAGTTTTTGTAAATATTTTGTTTCTAATTCACGTAGATTAGTGAAATAGCAAAAGTCGAATTTGTTTCTAATTTATGTAGATTAGTAAAATAGTAAAAATCAAATTTGTTTCCATATTTATTTTTGAGATCGAATTTTTTTCTAATTCATGTAGATTAGTAAAATAGTAAAAATCAAATTTGTTACCATATTTATTTTTAACATGTGTCAACATCTTATCAATATTTTTGACAATATTTTTTGACACGTGTCACGATCTCGTTAATAAGAAATTTTGTCATTGAACTTTATATAATAAGATGAGAAGGTTTTTCTCAACTTTTTCTAAGGAGGTGACACTTGGCGTGTTATTTATCTGGCACCAGTACACTTTTGTCGTTTGGACCTAATTAACTAAATTCATCTGTACTTTAGACCTAATTCACTAAAAGCCCATAAAAAAAAAACTCTCAACATTTCCTTCTTCCTTTCTTCAATTAGGCCCCTTCCAATCTAAACCCACCATTTATCAGTTTGTGGTTCCATCCTAGGAATAATATGATTATAGTTTATTTTTAAATTTATAAAATTGGGTTTCAATCTTATGTATGATTCACGGGCAGGAACGGATTCTAAATGATGTATAAAATTTATTTATGGGTTTCAATCATATAAATGATTTGTATGCAAGAAAGGACTCTAAATTAAGTTAGATTGTAGGATGTTTATGTGCTCAAATTTTCTTATAAAGTCATAAATTTTTGACTCAAAATATAAATTATGGGTTTCCATTCCTGGGTTTAGTTTCTGACCTTTAATCTTATATAATCTAATGGTGGATGTTTTTTTTGTCAACAAAAGAATCAGCTCAAACGAGCCAATTAGGAGGGAAAATGTTTACAAATAAAACATGATGCCGAGATACACGCGTTTGACGTGCTAAAGCATCCACTCTTACATTTGCGGTTCGCGACACTTGATACTAAAGAAAAAGAAGAAAACTCCTCCCTGTCTACTCGAATATCTTCTAGATATGTTGCGAAAGCTGGCCATTCATTAGGGGAAGACACCATCTTCACCAAGTCTGAACAGTCTGTAAGGAAAACCACATCCCAGAAATCATGTCCAATCATGCACCGCATTGCCCAGATGAAGGCTTCAACTTCTGCATGTAAAGGGGATAAACTCCGCTGGAAATTGGTGGCTCCTTGAACTGGTGGCGATCTTTGAGACGGGGTACAAAACCATCATGCACCTGCAAAAACATCAGTCGCCTTCCAAGAGCCGTCAACATAACATATATAACCTGTTAAAATCGGAGGAAGAATTGGAATAGTTCCTCGATTCCGAGAAGGTGGTCCCATAGGAGGTGAGAGAATTTCCCCCATCTTGTCATTCGTCTGACCCGCCTGCCGGGTTAAAGTCTCTCCTTCCGCCACACGGACAACCTCATCGGGACGGTCATCCTGATTCTCAAAGACATGTGCGTTTCGGGATTTCAAGATGTACCACATCAGCCACGGGAAAGCCGCTACCTGTGAACCCGGATTTTTAGGACCCAAAAATGATCCACATTAGCGTATAAAGACTCAGTCGGAAAGTGGAGCGGCCCTACCGGGACATAATTTTATATAATCTAATGATGGATGTTTTATGTAAGTAACTAGGTGCTTCCCCACGCAATACGTGGGTTGTGGTGTAGTTGACACTTTCTTGTTTTTTTTTTGGTTGTTTTCGTTTTCTCTTTTGTATTATTTTGTTTCAATTGGGCACATACAGGCTTTGCCGTCACTTTTATTTATACACTATATGTTTATACCATTTCGTTCAGATGTGTATAATTGTGGCGTTTATTTTTTATAAATTATGAAGATGTTGTTTCTTGCTTTTGAGGATCCAATCTTATATTGACTGATATTGTATCCAATACATTTATTATATTATAGATTTTCTAAAGAAACTGCTTATGTAAACCATTCATACGTTGATGTTGCAATAATAAGTTATTTTATAAAAATATCTTCCGTATAAGTGATTATGTTTGTATGCCCATGTTTTGGTCTAATATCGATAAGATCGTTTCTGTTTTTCTTTAGTTGGCTTTGAAACCAATATTGAGTTAAGGAAATAATGGATCGAATTATGGTGTTAATAGTAATATAAATTCTTATGTATATATATTGTATATATGTGACTATAAATTTAACTAACAAAAAAATTATGTAATATTTAAATACAATCTTGAACATTTATATTTTTTTTTATGGGAGGAATGTATGAAATTATTGGATAGAAGTTATTTTTGAGTTAAATGACCATTAATGTCTTTAAAGTGAGTTAAATATTAATAAATTTTTATATGTGTCTTAACTTTTTTAAAAGGAATACCAAGTGTTTCCTTCCAAATTTGAAGTGATATAGTATTTTAGTTTTCTTATATGATTTTATGAACTTCAATGTAAAAGTTTTTCAAAATAATAAGTACACTCACTGATTGAATTATAAAATTTGGAGAAATGTTTATTTCGTTTAATCATATGCTCTTTTAAATAAATTAAATAAGTATGTTGTTATTCCTACAAATAGGACAACATCTATTATAGTTTAACCATGGAGTTAAGCAATGGAAATGGAACTTGTGATTGCAAGACAAAATGATTATATGTTACACATTGATCGTTTAAAAATGAATAAGAACATCTAGTTCTCAAATAAAATTGATTGTTTTGCTAAAACCAACATATGTGAATTTAAATTTAACTATGCAAATTTAAAAAATAAATATGAATAGATTAGAAAGGCAAGAAATATAAAAGAAATATTTTTTATATAAATAAAATAAAAATTGAAAACAATGTTAAATATATATAATACTTTCTACATTAAAAAATAGAATCAAACTCTTACAAGTTACAACACATATGAGATATAACAACATTTGATATTGGTAGGAGAGGAGGAGAGAATGTTTACTATAAGATGGTAATCCAAATTAGATAATGGAGATGAATCTTTAAAAAATGGAACAATGTAATATCTATATATATATATAATACTTTCTAAAGCTATGCTCAGTTACTGTGATCTCAATATTAGATATATTATTCATATTAATCAGAAACAAAGAACTCACGTTCGGAGGTTTTTGTGGAGGAGTTAACCAAATCTGAATTCTGGATAACCGAAATTAATATATCTAATACTCAATGATCAATCTCGATTGCACACTCTCTCGCATATTGAGATCAATGCAGCGTCCAAAGTCTAACATATGTCTCTGTTTCAAATCCAAGTATTTAGCCAACAAAAATATGAATATAAGTTTAGCCAACCAAAATAAATAAAAAATATTAAAATTTAACCAAAAATAATTTATCTTTTCAAGATAATAAGTTAGTAGGAGGAATGAATTAATGTACAATTATTGGATTGGAGTTATATTTGAGTTAAATGGAGTTACATGTCTTTAATTATAAATAAATATTTTAATTTTTTATAACCTAAAATAAAAGGACTACCAAGTGGCTGAATCAAAATTCACATGGTTTTGTTGTTTGTTGATATAAACTCAACACTTACACATAATATTTCAAAATAAAAAATATTACTTTTTAACTGACAAACCAAATTAGTTTTCTTATAAAATTATATTAATTCTTCAATCTCAATAATTTTTAAAATCCCAAGGATAACTTATTTTTTTGGTTTTCGCTCATCAGTTTAATTTATAGTGCTAGATTTCATACTAATGGTTTCATCTTTAGAGAATTTAGTGAAATGATATTTTAAAAATTATATTTTATTTTTATATTTAAGTTCCAGTTGAATATGTTTTGTTTTTTGGATCATTTTTTATTTTGATTAAAGACACAAATAACCAATTGTTTAACTATGTTCTTTTTGTTTTCAAATTATATTGATCTCTGCAGATTTATCAATTGGATCACAAAACAAAATAGTCTTTATAAATGGATAAATGGATAATTATATTGATCTTTAAATATTATATTGATCTTTATAAATTATTAAAAATGATACATGAATATGTGAGATAACCAGAGACATAATAGATAATTACATATGGATCATTTCAACTTTATGATCTTATTGTGTGGTGAATATTGTAAGGAAGTATGAAAATAATGACTTATAAGATGTTAATATAAAATAGAAAATGGAGATAAACATTTTAAAAGATTAAAATAAATATATAAGATATACATATCATACAAACTCTAAAACTAAGCTTTTACAATGATATTTGATTTGATTTTTTATAACCCATACAACAACAATAACAATAACAAAAAAAAATACAAAACAAAACAAAACAAAACAAAAAAGAGATTTGAGAGTAGTGGAAAAAGATGAGAGAATGACAAAGTGATAGACTAAGAGAATAAGACAATGAGTATTTATAGGAAGAGAAATGATGAAAAATTACATTTAGAAAAATGAGAGTTACAATTCTAATTTATTGTTTTATTTTAATACAATTGATTAATAGAACTTAGTGGAGAAATAAAGTTAATGCATAATTTATAGGGAGAAGCTATAAAGATTTCAGTTTTATATTATGTGAGTTAAATGTGAAAATTAATTGTTTTTAAATTTGTCTTTGAATATATTTTTTTTGTTAAAATTGCATTGCCAAATGGACCAAATAAGGAGAGACTGGAACTCTACATTTATATATATGATTTGATAATTGCTTACTCATTTATTCCCCATTAGTTCTTACCAATTCGTTTTCCATCATATTAAATTCAATCTATTTTCCATAAAATTTAATTTCAGTCCCTAATTACTCTCATTTTAAAAGAATTTTCAGTCATTATTATTTAATTTCAGTCATAAGGTTCCTATGAAGAATTATATTATTTTTATATATCTTTCCTAATTTCAATAGGTATTCTTGAATAAATTTAAATATTTTTTTTGCAGGTTATCATGTTTGTTGTTCGCATTAAAACTACATTAGAAAAAATAATGTGAGAATGTTTGAAAAATTTACTAATTCATTAAAGTGTTTATGTATGTCTTTCCTAATCTTCATGAGCCGGTCAGGCAATTTTGGATGACCTACCCTAATTTGTTTTTAAAAACCAATTTTCATTATCGTAAATAAAATTATAAGAATAGTAATATAAAAAGCTATTTTCATAAGATAATTTCTAAGTCCATAAACCAAACTATGTTTGTTTTGCTTGCTCACATTTGTTTTTTTTGTCATTTTAATGTTTTTATTTTCATTTAAATATTTAGAAAAAAATAAACATTATATTGCCTAATTACTCAATATTGTTTTAAAACTCTTCGAATATAAAACTTTTTTTCAATGTTTTGAAATCCAGACCAGATCGGCTGGTCGAACCGGTTTAACCGTGAACCGGAAGGTATCATGGTCCAGATTATGCTAAAAACCCAAGCATTTAAAAACCCGGATATAACCGGAAAATCCCAGCTTAAACTAGCTTACCGGCGGTTGAACCGGCGGTTTGGATTAATTCCAATCACTAAAATTTAAACTTAGCCGAGATGAAATGCATGTACCAACTAATATACTAAAGCAATTATGTACTTTTTACTCCATCTTTCGATGTGGGACAACATATATTTTTAAACTTAAGATGGTTTATTCTTTTATTTCTATTGTGATTTTTTTTCACCTTCTAATCTCGGTTTTTTTTTGTTTTCTTGTAAACACAAATCTCTATTTTCATTTGGATTTTACATAATTATGTATGGAAATTTATAATTATGTTTTAAAATAAAACTAATGTCAAAAAATATTAATAAAACCAAAATATACATATATAAGAATACTATGAATTGAAATTCAGTAACTTTTGACCCGCGGTAGGACCAGGTCGACCTAGTTATATATATACAAGAGATTATAGTACCATTCCAACAGGAGTCGGGTACTGCACTAAAGAGAAAAAAACAACTCCTCTTATGTTTGGGACTTTTTTTTCTCTTATGTTTGGCCCACTTTCATCCTCCGGTTTAGATTGATAGGATGAATACTTTGGGTGCCTTTGGGTAGACAAGGTTTTGTTCTTGTATGTGTCTAAGTGTTCTTACCTTTATTATTCTTCTAAAGCTCAATCCATTTTTATGAGAGAACCTTGTTATTGTTGAACCCTACTCTAAAGAGACACCACCATTGTCTCAAAACCTTTATCTCCAAGCCAAATGAGTTTAAGCATTGCATAGAATTGATTCATGTTCTTGATTAATGAATGCTAAAGGAAATGGTTGATTTGAATGCATGTGGATAACCAAGGCTCAAATCAGTAAAGGTTGTGATAACTTGTCTAAAGTCTTTAAGTACAGCTTATTCACCTTGCATCATAGTACTAGTAACTTGGACATTGATTCTAGCTGGTCTATAAGCAAGCTTTAGGAGCTGAGATCCCACCTTTAAACCTCATCTACCTTCTTATGTCTTGTTTATTTGCTTGAGGGCAAGCAAAGACTAAGTTTGGGGGTGTTGATGTTCATATATTTTACCATGTTTTCTCTTAGTTTATTCACATCTTTTTCATCTTTTGCTATCCATTTTTACCATTAATGCATAGCTTTAATGCATAATCAGGTGATTAGAGAATAGTTGCATTGCATTTGAATCTTTTCATGCATAATCAGGTGATTTTGGAGCTCAAGGAGCATAGAAACAATCCTGAGGAGAAGTGAAGCAATCATGAAGGGAAGGCAAGAGAGTTAAGGCTGAAGAACAAAGGTCCGGAGTCCAACTCGACCCCTCACTCGACCAGACACTCGACCGTGTGAAGAGATGGACTCGACCGAGTGGAACCAGAGCATCAGAAGCCAGCTCGACCAGTCACTCGACCGAGCACATGGTCGAGCTAGCCGAGCCGTCCAGCTATTTTGTCTTTTAGCATTTTTAGGGCTTCCACTACTTTTGCTATTTAAAGGCCTTGTACCCTCAGCCACCAAGGAGTCCAACTTTTTAGAAAATCAGAAACCTAGTTTTTACCTTTTAGGGAATTATTCACTTTGCTTTTTTTATATTTCTTAGATCTTGTACTCTTTTAAGAAAAACTCTAGATTCTTCAATATTGTTGGTTCCATAACTTTCAATATATTGAGAATTTGGGTTTGATTCCTTTTGCAGTATTGTAGATCTTGTTCTTATCTTTCATTTGATGCAAGTTTAGAGATTTTCTGGGTTTATGATTTTGATGTTCATCATGTGTTCTTGTGAGTAGTGGCTTAGGATCTTGATGATGGGTTAGGCTGGGCTATGTTTGAGGATTATTTGGTTCGATCAAGCTTGTTTGTTAGGATATCTTCTAGGCTAGATGCTCTTAATGCTGATCCTATATCTGAGAGGGTAGGATCTGATCTCAAGCATCTTAGCATCACACCAATGTTTAAGAGGCATAGATAAGGCTAGATCTAGAGCTTACCATCATGCTTGCTAAGAGATTAGAGGTTTAGTTTGGTATGAGACATATTGCTTAATGTCTGCTTGTCTAGAATCTTTACTTTGTGAGAACAAGTCTAGATGATGCATAGGTTTGATTGTTTCTTGCCATGAGAGTGGATTAAACATGTCTTAGATACATATGTCTAGAGATCAGCTCAAGTTGTTTGAGGTTTGTTGATCAAGCTAGATAGCCTCAATCATTAGTCCAGCCCATGAATCCCTCCTCAAGTCCTTCCTTGTTTATTGATTTCCAAGTCTTAATCTTGCTGTTTGATTGTTGTTTGATTCGCTTTGGTAATACTCTGTTTTTATTGCATTGCTCTGTTTTCCGGATTTATCCAGCTCGACCCTGCACTCGATCTACACTCGATCGAGTGCTTGCTCGAGTTCATCCCCAGAATTCTTGTTTATGTTTTGTGTTTGTCCTGTCTTACTTTCTGTTTCATTCTAGTTGCATTCCAGTAGCTTTCATTTAGTATTTTGTTCATTACTTGCTTGCATTAGTTCAGTTCGCATTATAATAGTTTCTATTTTTGTTCTAGATTCATAGTTATCATAATCATTCTGTTTCATTTACATTTAGCATCTAGTTCCATTAGCTTTTACATTCCGCATTTTATATTTCATCATAGGACTGTTAGTGACAAACATCCTTGCATTTGGCTTAACTTAGGCATATAAGTACATCCTTAGTGCTTACAGAACACTCAGATTGGATTGACACCTCTTATTCTACAACTGCATAAGGGGAATTGAAACACCCATCCATCCATTCATTCATCACATCATACATCATAATTTCATCTCATCACCCATAAATATTCATGTTTCAATAGATAAACTACAACTAGTGGTCCCATACCCACTAGTCACCTATCCACAATCACAATCATCAGCGGAATAACCAATCTCAATATCCAATAAAATATCCAATAATATAACCAATAAATATAACATTATCAATATCCAAATGTCAACCAACAAGAAACATGAAGTCAGCAACCTAGCAATGTTTCTATGACTCAACTCTAGCAACCTAGCAATGCCAGACAACATCCAATCGAGTCCCTAGAACATCCACCTCTTCATTGCCTGGATTCCACGATCACACTTTGCCTTTACCTACACCACAAACACAAATTGAGATGCATGAGTATTTGATAAACACTCAGTGAGGCAATCCTCCCATCTACTGGGCTATACACACAAGCAACAATGATTCCAATGTTCCAAACAAACAACAAACAAAACAAACAAACCAAGAAATCAAGCATCGTCTCGCTGGAAGGGAGGTGTCGACCGACACCAGGCAAGTGTCGACCGACACCAGCCAAGTGTCGACCGACACTGGCCTTGGTGTCGACCGACACTGGCCGTGGTGTCGACCGACACTACCCCACAGTGTCGATCGATGCCCAATTTGCTGGTGTCGACCGACACCAGGTGGTGTCGATCGACACTCCTTCTGCAACTGTGATCCACGCGAAGTCGAGAGTCGAATCTCGCTCCCAAATCTCCTCCTAATCGTCCAATACTCGAAACTCAAGCCTTATACATCCATAGGAACCTGTATCAACCAATCCCAGCAAGCAAAACACACAAAACAACAACAAACAAGCAAGAACAAGGAAATCAAAGGCTTAGATTAGCCATGGTCATGCTCTCACCTCTTTGCAGGAAGATTCAGACCAATAGCATCGAATCCAACCTTCCTAGCAAGCCTCTAGATCCTTCCCAGCCCCAAATCTCTCAAGAACAGCCAAGGAATCTCCCAATCTCACTCACAATCTCAAGAACACTTGTTTTCTCTCTTTCTTTGTCAAAAACGGCCAAAAGGGAAGAGAAAAGTCGAGTTCTCCTTTTAAAACTCGAGTTTAGGGTTTTCCCTAAACCAACCACGCAAACCGGATGATTAAAAATCGAACCGATCGAACCGGCTACAAACAGTGTCGATCGACACCTCCTGTGGTGTCGATCGACACCCCCACCAAAATACCAAAAATTGGTTTGCGAGTGTTACAAAGTGGCATCGATCGACACCGTTTGAATCGAAGCATGCCCGATTTAATACTCGAGTCTTCTTCTTCTTCCTCCATTCGACACAAACCCTAAAAGCTCCATAAATCTCTCGATTTTGATCCGTTTTAAATGATTCTAATCCACTCGATTTTCTCTCCTATGTCCGGATCAATTTTGTGTTTTGGAGTGATGGTTCTGAGGAAGAAGCAACGAACTGATGACGGCGAATCTTCATCTTCTCGCCCAACTCGCCAGTCCGACCGCCGTCCACCTCCGACAGCTCCGGCGGCTGCTGCTCCACCTCCATAACCTCCGGCGAGACCTCCGTCCCCTCAACCTGATCTCTCTCCATCTCCCAGCCAGCCTAGATTCCCATGGCCAAAGGACTAGGGTAAACTGATTCCAACACAAAGAGAATGGGCAAAATAAGTCTCTTATTGAGCTTGAGAAACCTGAATTCATCAACAGGCCACTAGATATTTTTGGAGACTATGAGACAATGTTGTTGCTGTATAATGCTTGGTTATATGTTGTCATTGAGCCTACAAAGTTTGTTGATCCTGTTGTGCTTCGTATGATGGGAATCTATGATGAGGTTTTAGGATTGCTAGGTAAAATGCATATGGGAACCATCTGTACTAAGCAGTATGATCTTTATCCGGATTTAGTGCGACAGTTTATGGCTTCTGTTAGGATTATTTATCACAATGAGCAGGCACCAGAAGCATTTGGGAGTGAGCTACATTAACGGAGTACTTTGTAGTATAACTTTTGCGGAGAGTTGTGATGTTTTTGGTTGGATACGTTGGTATCAGAAAGTTGCTTTGCCCAAGCATTATGAGGATCTCTCTACTTTGTGGTCTTACATAAGACTTGGAGAGTATGATTCCAAGACAATGCTTCAGACAGAAGTCCGTCATCCTGCGCTTTGGTATATTCTTAGAGCTCTTGGTACCACTTTTCAGTGTAAGATGGAGCCTAACAAGATGAGAGCACCTGAGATCTACTTTTTGAGTGTTGGTGTTGGCAGCTTGATTCATTCTCTATCTCTTGAGGAGCGTCGTGACCCTATGTGATGTGATCGTAGGACAGGACCTCGACCAAGACTCGATGGACGCGACCGAGACGCTTGACCAAGACGCATCGGACGCGGCCAGGACGCCTACTTTGGACACGACCAAGGCACTGGCGATCCTCCCTGGACCACCACACGATCAAGGAGCTCAGCGAAGACGACCAAGCAATGGATCAACCTGTTCGTCCGGTCATTCATCCAACACCAACAGATCCAAGAAGACCTTGAAGACTTAGTTCGCTTGGTCTTCACTCTTACCCAAGAGTCAAGACAACAAAGTCACTTAAGCAAGGATGTGTACTCTTTCTCCTTACTCCTGGTTTTTCCCATTAGGTTTACCGGAGAAGGTTTTAACGAGGCATTGAGCTTGGTGCAAAACGTCTAAGGCCAAGTCGCTTCCCGCGTAAAGGCTAAAGACGGTTATCTCTCTTCCCTCTTATCTTTTGGTTTAAATTGAACTTTGGAATATTCCTTCTTTTGTTTCCTCTTTTGAACGTTGAGAGTTTAAGTTGAAAGTCTTAGAGAGGCGACATGTTTCATTTACAAGGAGAACAGGTCTAAGGACAAGTGTGCGGATCATTATGAATCCGCGTGTCCCTTAAGCCCTCTCTTGACCTAAGTATTTAAACCCTCTCTTAGTCTTTGTTCTCCCTTAGACTTGAATGAACATAAAACTTTTCTCAAGAGAGATTCTTGAACTTGTCTCCATCCTTTCATTATTCAATCCGGGATTGTCTAAGGGAAAGAACCCTAGCAAACCTTGAACCGGGTTCAACTTTTGTTAGCGACAGTATCGAGAGGAGGGCCAAACCTCTCGTGTCGTCACACGATCCATCTCGTTGTTCACAGTTCGTTTCCACCGTCTCATTTTCTTTCGTATCCACCATCGTTCTATCCGCATCCGTTGTCTCATATCACAACCGCTCGATCCGTTTGTGGCCAAAAGCTTGAACTTTTGAACGTCTCGTTAGTTTTCCATCAAAACCCGTTTCGCTCGTCTGTTTCTTTCTTAGAACAACCTCGTCAAGCCTTGTCCGGGGAAAACCTCACCTGAACCGTTCTATCCGAAGACATGACCTCAGTCTGTATCGCTATCGCGTCCGGCGGTCACATCAGCTGGTATAAGAGCCATCAACAACATCATGGATGTGCGTCAACTGTAGAGCCATCAACAACATCACCGTCAAATACCGACATCCTCTACTGCGACTCGATGATATGCTCGACGAACTAAGTGGTGCCAGTGTCTTCTCAAAGATCGACTTGAAGAGTGGCTATCACCAAGTTCGCATGAAGGAGGGCGATGAATGTAAGACAGCCTTCAAAACAAAATAGGATTTGTACGAATGGTTGGTAATGCCAATCGGACTCTCTAACGCCCCTTCTACCTTTATGCGTCTCATGAACCACAATTTAAGAGCATTCATCAACCAGTTTGTGGTGGTTTACTTTGACAACATTCTCGTATATAGCTCTAGCCTGTCCGATCATGTCAAGCATTTAGAAGCTGTCTTGTTTACTCTCTGCGAAGAGCAACTGTACGCCAACTTGAAAAAGTGCGTCTTTGCTGCTGATGAATTGGTCTTTTTAGGCTTTGTTGTGAGTTCACAGGTCCTCAAAGTCGATGGAGAGAAGATTCGCGCGATAGAGGAGTGGCCCACGCCAACAAGCATCACACAAGTCCGATCGTTCCACGGCCTAGCGATCTTCTACCGGAGATTTGTTAGAGATTTCAGTACGGTCGCCACGCCACTCACCCCCGTGATAAAAAAGAACAGCGAGTTCCACTGGGGAGAAGAACAAGACCGAGCTTTCATTGAGCTCAAGAGGCGCCTCAACGCAAGCCCCCTTACTCACCATGCCTGACTTCAACAAAACCTTCGAGGTTGAGTGTGATGCTTCGGGAGTCGGGATCAGAGCCGTTTTGATTCAAGGAGGTAATCCCGAAGCGTATTTCAGTGAGAAACTAAGTGGTGCGACGTTCAACTACCCGACGTATGACAAGGAGTTATATGCTCTCGTTCGTGCAATGGAGGTTTGGCAACACTACCTGCTAGCGAGAGAGTTCGTGATTCACATTGATCACGAAACTTTGAAGCATCTCCGCGGCCCAACCAACCTCAAGAGACGTCATGCGAATTGGTTGGAGTTCATAGAATCGTTTCCTTATGTCATCAATTACAAGAAAGGCAAGGAAAATGTGGTGGCCGATGCTCGTGTGTTAGGTTTTGAAAGCATCAAGGATACATATGTTGGGGACGCTGAGTTTTGGGATTGTTTACAGAACCATCGGAAGGGGACTTACACTGAATTTTACCTTCATGAGGGGTTCCTGTTCAGAGGGCGACGGCTGTGCATACCAAATGGTTCTATCTGGGAGTTGCTTGTTCGTGAAGCTCATAGAGTAGGCTTATCAGGTCACTTCGGCATCACTAAGACGCTGGCCGTGCTTCAAGAGCATTTTTATTGGCCAAAGATGCACAATGATATGCTCAAATTTAACCCTGAGCTACTCTCTCAAATTAAGAGATCAATTGTAGTACTTAGGGATCGAATCCACAAGAACTCTAGATTCACACAATAGATTTAATAATCTTTTAATTATGCTAAACTAAAATATTAATTTAAATAGCAATGCAAAATAGAACAGAAAATAAAAGAGATGTAAATTCAGATGGAATAAACGCTAGGCTTAGGGAAATTCTCAGGAAACCATGGAAAATCAGATCAATTAGTTAAACTAGCAGGATTCAACAATTAAACACCGTTCTTGAACTCTAAACACAATTATAAAATAAATCAGTTCTCACTGCAAATTTTATCTAAGTTTAAAACCAGAAAATCCAAATCTCTTTGCAAAATTCAAGTTAAAAACCAGCAATAAAATCAGGTTTAGATAAGTTCACAAAATCACTAATTCAAATCTCTTTGCAAAAAGTAATTTTGCTCACCAAAGGTTTTTATCAGGAAAATCAATTATATTCTCATATCAATCAATAATCCTAAGATCTAAATCCAGATGACTAATCAAAGATCTAGCATTAAGAACAACCTATGGTGAAGAACAAGAAAGATAATAAATCCTAAATTAACAGATCTAACAATCCATGAAATCCCTAATGAGAAACCCTAAACCTAACAAGCAGATCTACTCAGACATAATTGTAAGAACACAAATCATGAATAAAATAGATAGCATTAAGAGATTAAAAGTAGAAGAAAAGGAGTTCTGAATCTTCTCTGAAGGAGTCATGATTCTTCTCTGAAGGAGTCCTGATTCTTCTCTCCAAAATCTCTCACAGGGTTTTGCTCTCAAAAGTTGTAGGGAAAAATAAAGCTTAGGTCTAAACAATGACCATAAAAATCCTATTTATATTCCTAAACACGGCCAGGGACTAATGATGCAAATATGGAAGACTTTGGGGCAGATTTTGTAAATCTTCAAAACTTGTGGGAAAACTTCCAATTTTGACTTTGGCCTAGCATCGATCGATGCATATCAGTGTGTCGATCGATGCACTCTCTAAATTTCGTCTCCCAACTTTGTAACTCAGCCTCAATGCTTGATTATGCTCCAAATCCTCCTATTTAGCTCCATTATGCTCCCATCCATGTTAAATCCTATAAAGACTCAAAAGACTCTAAAAACACCAAAAGACTCTATAGATAAGACTTATATCATGGCTAAAAACACCTAAAAACCATGATATATCAACTCCCCCAGACTTAGCCTTTGCTTGCCCTCAAGCAAAACATAAACTTCATCTGTGAAAGAGGTTTGAAAACGCAGGAACTCATTTTCTTTTTAAAGTAATGCCATGATCAATCAAACCTTAATCCACATGCTTAGCAGATAAATCCAAATCGAACCACCATGTACTTCTCTTTTGACTTTCATAGCATCCCAAATTCAAACCAAATTCCACCACTGCCTCCATTAAGCTTTCATCGGTGAGTCTCATCAATTTGATCAATATCAAGAACCTTCTAGACTCATTCCCGTACAATACCATAACAAGCAAGACATATCTTTTACCACATTTAGTACTCTTTCTCTCCCCCAGACTTATTCTTTTTCATCTTCCTCAGAGCTTTGCTTTGTTTTTTTTTTTCGTTCTTTTTATCAAAGGTGTAGGCGAATAATGGGGTCATCGGTAATTTACCTACCCCTCGCTTCCAAGCTTTGTGTGATCATTTGACTCAAGAGTAGAATAATGAGGTCACAGGTAATTTACCTACCTCTCTAAACTGATCAAAATCATCTCATCTTTTATTCTTTTTTTTTTTAACAAAGCTCTCAGGATTTTTTTTAACTTGAACAAGGGAGAGGAGTACCATTTTCTTTCTGAAGTCTTACTTGTCAGGTATGAACAAGGAGTCAAGCTCTATGAAAATCAATCTCCTTGATGAGATAAAAAGAAAAGTACAGAAATTACCTCAAGCTTTTATGGATTCTGTTGGAAATTTGAATGTCTCTGGTTCACTGGTCAGCCATTGGATTTTTCATTAGTCGGATTTGTGGATTCAATCTGCAGCATAATCAACCAAGGCAATACACTAAAAAGAAAAATCATAATTCCCAACAAAATTTTGACTCAATAAAACAATTTTTTTTTTTTTTCAAAAACAAAAACGTAGTTAGTAACTGCCTCCCCCAGACTTAAACAACATTTTCCCCAGTGTTATCAAGTAAGAGATTGGCGAATAAAATAAAAATAAAAATAAAAATAAATGAAAATCAAATGAAAAAGAAAAAACCTACCAGTGGGTTGCCTCCCACTAAGCGCTTGTTTTCAGTCATTAGCTTGACTGTGTCGGATCTGAGGCATCCGGTGGATCAGAACAGGGCAGTGAATGCTTCTGAGAGGATGTCCTCTTCATCCAAGGGGGTGTGTAGGCAGCAGATGAATGAGGACTACAAGGGACATGAGGAACAGGACCAGGGCGAGATTTAGGTATGGGTGGCTTTCTTTTAAGTCCTGCAAAATCATCAACAGAAGAAACAAGCACACTGCGATAATCTCGCGGCTTGGTTAACTGCACAACAGTTTTTGTTCCTTTCAAATTCTTATTGATGATAGGAGAAGGTTTGGGAGAAGGAGATGCATACCTTGGCCTTACCTGTGGGTTCTGGACTGTGGAATGATGAGATTTCAGCTTTACAACTGGTCTAGCACTTGCAGCTAAGGATCCAACGCGAGAATCTTCAGTTTTGGACAAGTCCGAGCCGTCTCTGGAAGGAGTGTCGATTGATGCAACAGCTGCATCGATCGATGCAAGTCTCTGAACTCGTGTTTCTTCAACGATTCTGCAACTCTTCTCAGCAATCCGTGTTTCCATCACAAAAACGTCATCTACCAGCGGCTTGTCATGCATCAGAACCTCATCATGATCTCTAGTACTGATTAGATGATCTCCACTCCAATCTTCAAGCTTAGCAGCTTGCTTACTCACTTTCTCAACAGTCTCCAACTCTTTGACATACCCAGCAGTAATGTCTTCATGAAGCTCTATGATCAGATTGTCATCAGAAACAACCTCCACAGAAAATGTCTGACCATCAATAGTTGGAACCCTTCTCAGCTTGTCCATCTCAAAGTTCATGACCAAATCTTCTACATTCAGAGCTATGTGTCCCTTCTTCACATCAATGATTGCACCAGCTGTAGCCAAGAAAGAACGTCCTAAGATGAGAGGATCATTAGGCTCTTGGTCATATTTCAGCACCACAAAGTCAGTGGGAATCATGCAATCTCCAATCCTTATTGGAACATCTTCTAAGACACCTTCAGGAATCCTTCTAGATCGATCAGCTAAGATAAGAGAGATCTTAGTTGGCTTAAAATCCGTCATCCCAAGTCTTACAGCAACAGAATGTGGCATCAAGTTGATACTAGAGCCAAGATCACATAGAGAGTGAGGAAACCTTCCTGTGGAGATAGAGCAATCTAACACAAAACTTCCAGGATCTGGTAACTTCTCTGCAGTCCTACTCTGAATCACTGCACTGACTTCCTTAGAAACAACAACTTCCTGCTTCTTATCCTTCTTCCTCTGTGGAGGCTGCTTCAACAGAATTGAGCTGACATCCTTTGTAAGCAGTGCTCCTTCCTCAGGACTCAAACCATTGGTGACCATTCTCTTGACATACCGCTTAATTCCAGGAGAAAACTTGACTGCATCAACCAAAGGCATTTCAATCATCACCTTGTCCATCATAGCCTTGCATCTAGCTTCCTCAAGCTCCTGCTTAGACCTCCTAGGCTTAGGAAAAGGAACCTTAGGCTTGTAGGCTTGCTCTGAATCAGATGGTTGAACTGGAACAGAAACCGTAGCTGTCTGTGGGGGGTGTCGATCGATGCTGACATTGTGTCGATCGACACTTGGTGATGATTGCATCGATCGATGCTCCTGTGTATCGGTCGATGCAACATCTGCTCTCGGATGGTTGTCTTCTTCCTTCACCAAAATCGCATTACAAGCATGCTTGGGGTTCTCAGTTCTTCTAGAAAGAAGTTCCTCTTGTCTTTTAACAGACCCAGCAGTCTGAATCACTTGATTTTCCAGCTTCTTAACATGAGTGTTTAATGCATCAAACTTCCCAGTCAGTTCATTGTAGACATTATCAATCTTCCCATTGAATGTCACTGTCAACTGCTCTTGTCCTTGAAGAATTTGATCAAGCATGGCCTCCATTCGACTCTCAGAAGTCTGTGGAGGTGGAGACTGATAAGAAGAATTACCATAGGTCCTTGTAAAGCCGGTGTTCTGTTGTTGCTTCTGGTAGTCTGGCTTAGGCATGTAGCCTGTAGAGTTCCCACTGTAAGGTCTATTGCTTTGTTGATTTCCAAACTTCTGACCCTGATATCCAGCTCCATACACATAGTTGACATCTTCTTCTGTTGTCTCTGGCTTTGGCTCAAATGTCTCAACATCTTCAGCAAAATGAACAGACTTCTTTCCCACAAGAAGATTGTGCACTGTATCCAACTTAGCATTCACCGTAGCAAACTGATTTGAATCATGCCCTTCACGTGCCCTTCTCCGCTCTAAGTCTGCATTCTTGGTACTGTTGCTTGATGCTAGCCTTTCTATCAACTTCTCAGCATCATCTGGGTACCTTGTCTTGAAGTTCCCATCACTAGCAGCATCCAAAGCCATCTGATACCTCCAGTCAATCCCGCTAAAGAAGATACTGATCAATTGCACCTCTGAAAACCCATGATGTGGACAGTCCCTCTGGTATGCTTTGAATCTTACCCAAGCAGCTTTATAAGATTCAGTTGGCCCTTGTCTAAAGGTGGAGAGTTTGATCCTCAGCTCATCCGACATGGCATCATCATAGAAGTAATTCAAGAATGCCACCTTGATGTCATGCCAGGTTGTCAGAGATCCTGGTTTCAGCTGCTTTAGCCAATGAGAAGCTTCCCCAGCAAGAGAGTAAGGGAAAAGTTTGCAGTAGAGGTAGTCTTCAGTGACTCCATTAGCCTTGATGCTTGTGACTATGTCCTCAAAGTGCTCTATGTGATCTAGAGGCTTCTCATTTGGAAGGTTCTGGAATGGCCTTTGTCCAACAAGAGCGAAGTAGGCAGGCTTCAGCTCAAAGTCATTCCTTGGGAATGGAGGAGGGACAATTGCGGAACGATTTTCATAAAATAAGTCTGGTCTGTTGAAGTCCGCAAGAGTCTTGACAAGCTCTCCATTGTTGTCCCGTCTTGGCTGAAGGTTCTGTTCTCCGTTCGCACCAGCCCCGACATAGCGTCGATCGATGCCAACAATGCGTCGATCGATGCCTTCTTGGTTGCGTCGACCGATGCCGACATTGCGTCGATCGACGCCATCTGCATTCTCCCCGACGACAGCAGGTTCTTCCTCAATAACCTGTCCTTCAGCATTCAGTTTCTGGCCTTGCTCGTTGCGCACATGACCCTCTTGATCTCTCAAAACTCCAGCCGCATCTGGTCTCAATATGATTGGGTTGACCATCTTTGTTGATTTGGCTGCTTTGGTGTTCTCACGCTCTAGTTGTCCTAACTCTTGGTTGGTAAGCTTAACAACTGGACCAGTAGGATTTTTCCTGGTGCTAGGCTTAGGCATGTACCTGAAACACACAAGAGAAAATAAACAAAAGCGTGTAAGTAAAACAGAAAAAGAAAAATTTAGACAAAATCAAAGATTTTAATCTAATGGTGAATCAAAAGAGTCCCCGGCAACGGCGCCAAAATTTGATATGCTCAAATTTAACCCTGAGCTACTCTCTCAAATTAAGAGATCAATTGTAGTACTTAGGGATCGAATCCACAAGAACTCTAGATTCACACAATAGATTTAATAATCTTTTAATTATGCTAAACTAAAATATTAATTTAAATAGCAATGCAAAATAGAACAGAAAATAAAAGAGATGTAAATTCAGATGGAATAAACGCTAGGCTTAGGGAAATTCTCAGGAAACCATGGAAAATCAGATCAATTAGTTAAACTAGCAGGATTCAACAATTAAACACCGTTCTTGAACTCTAAACACAATTATAAAATAAATCAGTTCTCACTGCAAATATTATCTAAGTTTAAAACCAGAAAATCCAAATCTCTTTGCAAAATTCAAGTTAAAAACCAGCAATAAAATCAGGTTTAGATAAGTTCACAAAATCACTAATTCAAATCTCTTTGCAAAAAGTAATTTTGCTCACCAAAGGTTTTTATCAGGAAAATCAATTATATTCTCATATCAATCAATAATCCTAAGATCTAAATCCAGATGACTAATCAAAGATCTAGCATTAAGAACAACCTATGGTGAAGAACAAGAAAGATAATAAATCCTAAATTAACAGATCTAACAATCCATGAAATCCCTAATGAGAAACCCTAAACCTAACAAGCAGATCTACTCAGACATAATTGTAAGAACACAAATCATGAATAAAATAGATAGCATTAAGAGATTAAAAGTAGAAGAAAAGGAGTTCTGAATCTTCTCTGAAGGAGTCCTGATTCTTCTCTGAAGGAGTCCTGATTCTTCTCTCCAAAATCTCTCACAGGGTTTTGCTCTCAAAAGTTGTAGGGAAAAATAAAGCTTAGGTCTAAACAATGACCATAAAAATCCTATTTATATTCCTAAACACGGCCAGGGACTAATGATGCAAATATGGAAGACTTTGGGGCAGATTTTGTAAATCTTCAAAACTTGTGGGAAAACTTCCAATTTTGACTTTGGCCTAGCATCGATCGATGCATATCAGTGTGCGATCGATGCACTCTCTAAATTTCGTCTCCCAACTTTGTAACTCAGCCTCAATGCTTGATTATGCTCCAAATCCTCCTATTTAGCTCCATTATGCTCCCATCCATGTTAAATCCTATAAAGACTCAAAAAGACTCTAAAAACACCAAAAGACTCTATAGATAAGACTTATATCATGGCTAAAAACACCTAAAAACCATGATATATCACACAAAATAGTGGAGAAGCATTGCGGTCGATGCATTGTGTGTCGAACTTCCAAATCGACAACACATCCTCATGGCCTCTACATGCCTTTACCAGTGTCAACCGCGGCTTGGATCGATCTGTCCATGGATTTTATTCTCGGATTGCTTCTTTTGGCACATAGGGATAGCATAATGGTAGTTGTGGACCGATTCTCGAAGATGGCTCATTTCATACTATTCAACAAGAACTATGACGCCGTGCAACTGGCGAATCTGTTCTTTGATCAAGTGATCAGGCGACATGGCATGCCCCGCACCATCATATCCAACCGAGATCCCAAGTTTCTTGGTCACTTTTGGCGCACCATTTGGAGGAAGCTCGGGACAAAGCTCCTCTACTCCACCGCCTCTCACCCGCAGACCAATGGCCAAACAGAGATTGTAAACCGATCAATAGGCGCTCTGCTCAGAATGGCGATCACAAGCAACAAAGGATCCTGGCTCGAGTGCATTCCTATCATAGAGTTCGCCTACAATCAAGCCGTGCACTCGTCAACAAAGAAGTCGCATTTCGAAGTCGCCTATGGGTTCAAGCCGCTTACATCCTTGGATCTCCTTCCTCTTCCACCGAACGAGACCGAGAACCAAGATGGAGCCGCAAGAGCAGAGTTGGTCAAGGCATTGCACGAGGAGGTTCGAGCGAACATCGAGCAAAGAAATGAGCAGTACGCACGCTTCGTGAACTGTGGACGTAAACTGATGCTGTTCAAACCTGGCGACTGGGTGTGGCTTCACTTAAGGCCTTAGAGGTTTCAGCAGAAGCAAAAGGATAAGCTCAGCCTCCGTGGAGGCGGCCCCTTCCAAGTCATTGAATAGATCAATGATAATGCCTACCGGCTCGAGCTCCCAGGTGAGTTTGGTACATCTACCTCCTTTAATGTTACTGATCTTGTCCCATTTGATGTAGGTGACGACGAAGATGTTTTGGGGACCAAAATCTTTTAAGAGGGAGGGAATGATGTGATCGTAGGACGGGACCTCGACCAAGACTCGACGGACGCGACCAAGACGCCTGACCAAGATGCATTGGACGCGGCCAGGACGCCTACTTCGGACACGGCCAAGGCACCGACGAGAAGACCTTGAAGACTCAATTCGCCTTATCTTCACTCTTACCCAAGAGTGAAGAGAGCAAATTCACTTAAGAAAGGATGTGTGCTCTTTTTCCTTACTCCGTGTTTTTCCCATTGGGTTTACCGGAGAAGGTTTTAATGAGGCATTGAGCTTGGTGCAAAACGTCTAAGTCCAAGTCGCTTCCCGCGTCAAGGATAAAGACGGTTATCTCTCTTCCCTCTTATCTTTTGATTTAAATTTAACTTTGAGATATTCCTTCTTTTGATTCCTCTTTTGAACGTTGAGAGTTTAAGCTGAAAGTCTTAGAGAGGCGACATGTTCCATTTACAAGGAGAACACGTCTAAGGACAAGTGTGCGGATCATTATGAATCCGCGTGTCCCTTAAGCCCTCTCTTGAACTAAGTATTTAAACCCTCTCTTAGCCTTTGTTCTCCCGTAGACTTGAATGAAAATAAAACTTTTCTCAAGAGAGATTCTTGAACTTGTCTCCATCCTTTCATTATTCAATCCGAGATTGTCTAAGGGAAAGAACCCTAGCAAACCTTGAACCGGGTTCAACGTTTGTTAGCGACCGTACCGAGAGGAGAGCCAAACCTCTTGTGTCGTCACTCGATCCATCTCTTTGTTCACCGTTCGTTTCCACCGTCTCATTTACTTTCGTATCCACCATCGTTCTATCTGCATCCATCGTCTCATATCGCAACCGCTCGATCCGTTGATGGCCAAAATCTTTATTTTTCGAACGGCTCGTTTGTTTTCCATCAAACCTTGTTTCCCTCGTCTGTTTCTTTCCTAGAACAGACTCGTCAAGCATCGTCCGGGGAAAACCTCACCTGAACCGTTCTGTCCGAAGACGTGACCTCAGTCCGTATCGCTATCGCGTCCGGCAGTCACATCACTATGGGCCTCAACTTCGGGGCTATTTTCGCCCGCCACTTGGTTGATCTATAGACCAAGCTATTTCTGGATACTAGCACTAAGACAGAGAGTGTAGGGAGCCTTATCACTGCTATACTTCTGTTTATGGAGATCCCTTTGATGGTTACAGCGTTGTCACTAAGAGAGTTCTCATGGATGAGAAGTATCTGAAGAGTACACATTGGCTGAAACCTGGTTTATTGTAGAGGTTTGTTGATGACGCAGGGGAGCACTTTATTCGCCTTCCGTGACCCGATCTTACTACCATTGGTAATGATCCGGTGCAGTTACGTTTTATCCCTTTTGTTGATGACTATGTTGCTTGTCCTCCTTCCCGTCGCTATCACACTCTGCGGACTGCTACCGCTGTTGCACCTGCTACTAACCCTGCTGGAGGTTTTGAGATTGGTTCTTCTTCTGGGACTGCGGCACTTGAGTTTCCAGAGCTGCCAGAGGATCCTGCCACTATGGACCAGGGAGCTCATCAGACGTATGTGGTTTCTACTTTGCGTGCCATCTGGAATGGCATGGCTCGATTGTCTTAGTGTGGCTGCATTCGTCCTACTAGGCGCAAGTCACCTTCAGCGTCTTCACCACCTGCTGATCCCGTCTATAATGATGATGCTGCTGCTGATGCTTAGCTTCTGATCATGGTTTTCTGTATTTTTTTCTCTTTTTAGGATAAAGTCATTTTTATTCTTGCATTGAGTTAGTTTGTGTTTGAAATTTGCTTGAGCTTATGAACTCTCTATCATGTTGCTTTTAACTTGTGTTTGTGTTTGAGTGCTTCTTAACAGAATTAACATCAAAGGATTGATCCAACAACACATGAACACAACTAACTGCAACTAACAAGGAATTTCGGCGAGGAATTCACCATTCGCCGAGGGTGTCGATCGACACTGATGGGTAACCCGAGAACAGTTCATATTTTCGTTACAATTTTCAACACATTTTTGTTTCTTAACCTTTTCCTTGCTTGATAACACTGGGGACAGTGTTGTTAAGTCTGGGGAAGGTTAGTACTAACTTCTAACTTGGTTTTTGTTTTTATTGAGTCAAATTTTTCAAAAAACTTTCTGTTTGGAATTATGATCTCTAACTAATGGTTTTTGTTCTTTAGCTAACACTTTAATGACTCTTGACTAAGGCTATGAGCTGTATCAACAATCCCGAAGACCCTTATTCAAAGGATCTCTGGTTAAACTAACGTTGTCTCAATTTTTATCAGGATTTTAACGGACTTAATCTCTTAATTTGGAGTTGGAAATCAGTGGACTAGACTTCTTCTTCGAGCCATACAAGACAGTGCAATTTTTCAAAGTATGTCTCCCCTCTCTCTTCCCTTCAATGCTTTAAAAAAAAAAATAAGATCAAAAAAAAAAAAAAAAAGTTGAGATGATTTTGATCAGTTTAGAGAGGTGGGTAAATTACATGTGACATCATTATTCTACTCTTGAGTCAGATGATCACACAAAGCTTGGACGCGAGGGGTAGGTAAATTACAAATGACCCCGGTATTCGGTTACACCTTTGATTTAAAACAAAAAAACAAACAATGAAGGAGAAATCAGCCCTTTGGAAGTGAGAAAAGGGAGAAGAAAGGAGATGTATGAAGAATGTCTTGGCCTGAAGAGAGAGTCCATATGCCATTGATCGATACACCAAGGTAAGAACTTACCTGTAATTTCTTTAATTTATATAAAGAGATGACATTGGTGAGACTAGAGATTCCAGAGGATTGTGTGATTTGAGTAAGGAATATTGATGCATTTCAAATGACAAAGTATATGAAGTAAGTTCTGGAGAGTTGTAACATCCGTGAACCGGAATTCCGGTTTGGGATGTGCATCGATCGATGCAGTAGGAGCATCGGTCGATGCTGGCTCAATTCTGTGCGTTTTGACTTAAGTCAAACGCTGCGTTTTGAGTTAGGGAAAACCCTTAAACGCAAGTTTTTGTCTCATTCGAGTGGATTGGCTGATTTTTGAGAGAAAGAAAGAGACAAAACTATTCTTGAGCATTCCTGAGATTTCTGGAGATTTGGGGCGTTTCTTGGTGAGATCTGTAGCTGGGATTGTTGTAGGAGCTTCCTAGAAGCGTCTTCTTGCTTGTTTGTTGTTCAGATTCGTCTTGGCACAGGTAAGTGCATGATCATGGCTTATCTAAGCTAGAGGAACCTTTAACTTGCTTGTTTTGTGTTGTTAGGCTTGTTAGATTGTTGGCATGGACGTTAGGAAGCTTTCTTGTGGCTTGGGAATGAGTTTCTGTGGTTGTCGGAACGAAATCCGGCGAGAAGCTTCGGGGAATTCATGGTGCTCGATGTTGCGTCGATCGATGCATAGCTTGCATCGGTCGATGCAAGTGCGAGGATGGCGCGATAAACTTTAAGGTTTTCGTGTTGCGTCGAGCATGCGTCGGTCGATGCAGATTGGGTATTGGTCGATGCAAGTTGCACTTGCATCGGTCGATGCAGCTTCTGCGTCGGTCGATGCTTCCTCAACTGGCATCGGTCGATGCATGTTGGCATCGGTCGATGTAGTGTCCTGGTCCTTTGTTTGTTGCGTGCTGATTGTTACTTGTTGGTTAATGGTACTCTATTGCTTTTGTGTATAGCCCAGTAGATGGGAGGATTGCCTTACTGAGTGTTTGTAAAATACTCATGCATTGTAATATGTGTTTGTGGTGCAAGTAAAGGCAAAGTGTGATCATGGAATCCAGGCAATGAAGAGGAGGATGTTCTAGGGACTCGGATTTTATGTTGTCTAGCATTGCTAGGTTGCTAGAGTTGGGTCATTAGAACATTGCTAGGTTGCTGGTTCTATGATCTATGTTGTTTTGGATATTTGATTTTGTTGAATATTATTATATTTTATTATTGGATTATTATTGGATATTGGTTGGTTATTTCCGCTGTTGAATGTGTTTGTGGTTAGGTGGCTAGTGGGTATGGGACCACTAGTTGTAGTTTATTACATTATTTTATTATATTATATTTATTATTTATTATTTTAAAAAAAAAAGGTCGGTCCTTTCATTTTGGTATCAGAGCCGTTACGGTTCTAGGTTTGGGTTCACTAGGCTTTGTGCTGTAGATGTTGGGGATTGCATGTCTTGATTGATTATGTGAGTTAGTCAATTGTGTGTGGCATGGAGTCTTAGAACATCATCTTTGAGCCTACTTGTGATTCCACGGTGAGTTTTATTTCTGTGTTAATTAGAAATTGTGTGCTTAGCCTTCTGTTCATGGTAGTGCAGATGGTTAGAGAGGATGCTGTTGCTGGTCGAGGTCGTGGACGCGGACGTGGTCGCGGACGTGGTCGTGGTAGGGGCAGAGTCCCAGTGGTTAGTGAGACCGAGGACCAGAGTGTGACAGCTGGGGGTGTTGGCGAGTCGCAGGGAGTTCCGGGGGATTCAGTGAGTGTGGCCGGAGGGGGCGGTGTGGATGCTCCAGTGGCCGGTGATGCTAGGGTCCCGGGTGTGGGAGCCCCAGCGGGTGGAGTCCCTGGTGTGGACATTGCGGCTTTGCTAGCACAGGTGTTAGAGCGGTTACCACCAGTGGTACCGGCTCAGGCTCAGGTAGTGCCACCAGTGGTAGCGCAGAAGCGGCAGCCAGCGGCTGCGGATGTGGGGGTCCATGCTTGTTATCTCAGCATGTTGACAGAGATGGGTCGGTTACGCACTGAGCAGTTTTCAGGAGGTGTAGATCCTACTGCTGCGGATGCGTGGAGGACGAGAGTGGAACGTAACTTCCATACTCTGAGATGTCCTGAGGAGTTCTGGGTGGACATAGGGGTCTACTTTTTGAGTGGTGATGCTGAGTTGTGGTGGAGATATGTGGCTGCTAGGAGGGCACAGCGGGAGATGACTTGGGCTGACTTCGTTTTGGAGTTCAACCGCAAGTATTTTCCTAGAGAGGCATTGGATCGTTTGGAGGTGTAGTTCCTTCAGTTGTCTCAGGGGACACGGTCATTGCGGGAGCTGGATTTGGACTTCAGTCGACTTCTTTGTTATGGGGGTCGGGCTATGGAGTCTGAGGAGGCTCAGATCAGGAGGTTTTTGAGGGCTCTACGTGATGATTTGAGAGTTCATTGTAGAGGGAGGTCTTATGCTACGCGTGCAGAGCCTGTTGAGACAGCAGGAGAGATTGAGGAGGATATCTCGGCACAGTCAGTGTCGGTTACTCCAGTAGCTCAGCTTGGTAAGGCTCAGCAGCAGGGTGGTTCTAGCAGAGGCGGTAGGCATGCCCAGGGAACCAAGAGGAAGTGGGAGGCTACGCAGAAGCCGAGTGGTGCGGGTTGATTCGGTTGTGGGAGCAAGGATCACAAGGTTGCTAGTTGTCCCAAGAAGAGTGTTCCGACGGCAGGGCCTCGGGTATGTTATCATTGTAGGGAGGCAAGGCACATCAGACCTTTCTGTCCCAAGTTGCAGCCGGTAGCAGTGGCAGCGTTGCAGCAGGTGCAGCCTGGAGGTCAGCAGGTGGCACGGATTGAGCAGACGCCACGTGCTTACACGACAGCAGAGACTGGTGGAACCAGTGTCGGGGCGATCACAGGTATAATTTCTGGTACTTGAACTTTGTGAGTTTGTAGTAGGTACAGATTTTATGTTTTTCTGTGATAAAGTGTTAGGTTCTCAACACATGAGGTTTGTGTAGGGACCTTGTTGGTGGGCGGGTTTAAGTCCCACGTTATGTTTGATTCTAGAGCTTCTCATAGCATTACTCCGGAGTGTGCAGAGTGTGCGGGAATCTTAGGGGATCCCGGGGAGCGTATAGGAGTTGTCAGAGTTGCTGGGGGCAAGTTTCTGAGAGTTATTGGACGAGCTAGAGGGGTTGATATTCAGATCGCGGGGGAGTCATGGCCAGCAGATTTGCCTATCAGTCCAGTGGAGTTATATGATGTTATTCTCGGGATGGATTGGTTGCATCGGCATATGGTGCATCTGGATAGCCATCGGGGTAGAGTGGAGTTTGAGCGTCCAGGAGAGAAGTTGGTTTTCCAGGGTATTAGACCGACTTCGGGGAGTCTCGTGATCTCAGCCATTCAGGCTGGGAAGATGATCGAGAAGGGCCGTGAGGCTCATTTGGTTACTATATCTATGCCAGAGTCAGTGGGGAAGTCTACGGTTAGCGGTATTCCAGTAGTGGAGGAGTTTGAGGACGTGTTTCAGTCTTTGCAGGGATTACCACCATCTCGGTCGGATCCTTTCACCATTGAACTGGAACCGGGGACGACACCATTATCCAAGGCTCCTTACAGAATGGCTCTAGCAGAGATGGCATAGCTGAAGAAGCAGCTAGAGGATTTGTTGAGTAAGGGATTCATCCGTCCTAGTGTATCACCGTGGGGAGCGCCGGTGTTGTTTGTGAAGAAGAAGGATGGGAGTTTCAGGTTATGCATTGATTACCGGGGTTTGAACCGGGTTACTGTGAAGAACAAGTACCCTCTTCCTAGGATCGATGAGTTGTTGGATCAGCTGAGGGGTGCTACTTGGTTCTCTAAGGTGGATCTGGCATCGGGTTATCATCAGATACCGATAGATGAGGCAGATGTGAGGAAGACTGCTTTCAGGATGAGGTATGGGCATTATGAGTTTGTGGTGATGCCTTTCGGGTTGACTAATGCACCAGCAGCGTTTATGAGATTGATGAACAGTGTGTTTCAGGAGTTTCTGGATGTATCTGTCATCATTTTCATCGACGATATCCTGGTTTATTCTAAGAGTCCTGAGGAGCATGCAGTGCATTTGAGGGCAGTTATGGAGAAGCTGTGGGAGCAGAAGTTGTTTGCCAAGCTGAGCAAGTGTAGTTTTTGGCAGCGTGAGATGGGCTTTCTGGGTCACATTGTTTCTGCAGAGGGGGTTTCTGTGGATCCAGAGAAGATTCAGGCTATCAGAGATTGGCCTAGACCGCAGAATGCCACAGAGATCAAGAGTTTCCTTGGATTGGCAGGTTACTACAGGAGAATTGTAACATCCGTGAACCGGAATTCTGGTTTGGGATGTGCATCGATCGATGCAGTAGGAGCATCGGTCGATGCTGGCTCAATTCTGTGCGTTTTGACTTAAGTCAAACGCTGCGTTTTGAGTTAGGGAAAACCCTTAAACGCAAGTTTTTGTCTCATTCGAGTGGATTGCCCGATTTTTTTGAGAGAAAGAAAGAGACAAAACTGTTCTTGAGCGTTCCTGAGATTTCTGGAGATTTGTGGCGTTTCTTGGTGAGATCTGTAGCTGGGATTGTTGTAGGAGCTTCCTAGAAGCGTGTTCTTGCTTGTTTGTTGTTCAGATTCGTCTTGGCACAGGTAAGTGCATGACCATGGCTTATCTAAGCTAGAGGAACCTTTAACTTGCTTGTTTTGTGTTGTTAGGCTTGTTAGATTGTTGGTGTGGACGTTAGGAAGCTTTCTTGTGGCTTGGGAATGAGTTTTTGTGGTTGTAGGAACGAAATCCGGCGAGAAACTTTGGGGAATTCACGGTGCTCGACATTGCGTCGATCGATGCATAGCTTGCATCGGTCGATGCAAGTGCGAGGACGGCGCGATAAACTTTAGGGTTTTCGTGTTGCGTCGAGCATGCGTCGGTCGATGCAGATTGGGTATTGGTCGATGCAAGTTGCACTTGCATCGGTTGATGCAGCTTCTGCGTCGGTCGATGCTTCCTCAACTGGCATCGGTCGATGCATGTTGGCATCGGTCGATGCAGTGTCCTGGTCCTTTGTTTGTTGCGTGCTGATTGTTACTTGTTGGTTAATGGTACTCTATTGCTTTTGTGTATAGCCCAGTAGAGGGTTTAGGGTTTAGGGTTTAGGGTTTAGGGTTTAGGGTTTAGGGTTTAGGGTTTAGATGTCGGTCCTTTCAAGAGTCAAGACGATGAAGAGTGTGAAGATCATTTACCAACAGTTGAGTGAGTTCCTATGTTTTCAAACCTCTTTCACAGGTCTAAGTTTTTGTTTTGCTTGAGGGCAAGCAAAGGTCAAGTCTGGGGGAGTTGATATATCATGGTTTTTACGGTTTTTAACCATGATATAAGTGTGCTTTTTGAGTCTTTTAATTTGTTTCTAGGTTGTTTTTGAGGCTTTACAGGTTATCCAGGATTTTGGCACGGATGGAGCAAAGTGGAGCAATTTGGATCGTTTTGGAGCATTAATCCTAAAGAAACGTACTTGGAGGTGAATCAGAGTGATGGTGTCGATCGACACCTCTGCAGCATCAATCAACACCCATGTTTATCCGACGAGAGAACAAGAATTGGAAGTTTAACAAAATTCTCCGAAGTTTTCTACAATTGCAACATAAGCCCCTGGACGTGTTTTAGGATGTATACATTTTATTTTTGGGTTTTAGAAACCCTTAAGTTGTTTTCTAGCAATTATTATTTTTCTACAATCCTGTGAGATTTTGAGAGCTTTGGAGAAAGAGATCTGAACTGCTTTGTAGAGAAGAATTCTTGAACTCCCTTTACTCTTTTAATTTCAGTTGCATATTATCCAGAATCATGTTTTGTTCTTCATTAAATATGTCTGAGTAGTTTGCTTGTTAAGTTCATAATTTTTCATAAGGTTTTTATGAATTATTAGATCTGTTTATTTAGGATTCATTATCTTTTCAAATCTTCATCATAGGTTGTTCTTCATATTAATTCTTGATTGATCACCTAGAATTAATAATCTAGAAAAATAAATTGATATGAGAATATAATTGATTGTCCTGATAAAACATTTTGATGAGCAAAATTATTTCTTGCAAAGTGATTTGATTTAATAATTTTGTGAACAATCTAAACCTGATTTTATTGCTGATTTTTAACATAGAATTTTACAAAGAGATTTGAATTTTCTGGTTTTAAATTTAGAAATTATTTGCAGTGAGAACTGAATTAATTTACAAAAGTGTTTAGAGATCTAGATCTGTTCTTAATTGTTTGAATCCTATTTATTTCTAAATTTAATATTTTATAATTTCCTGAGAAATTCCCTAAGCCTAACTTTTTGATCCATTGAATTTTCACAGCTTTTATTTAATATTTTGCATTTTTATTTCAATTTAAATTAATCTGTTTAGCATAATTAAAAAACTCTATAATTTGCAGTGTTCAAGAAAGCGGTCTAGGCGACCGCCTAGGCGTCGTCGAGGCGCTAGGCGCTCAGCTGACGCCTAGATGACCAACTGAACCGCTTAAAATTATATTAATTTAATTTTAATATTTATTTTTGATTTTTAACTAAATATACTGAAATTGTTAAGTTGTATATATGTATACGTAATTATAAATATTTATATGTTGTTAATAAAACTTAAATAAATGTATTTTTTTTTACTTTGTTTATAATTTATAATTTTTTTAATTTTTCAAACATATATTTATACATAATTTAATATATATAATGTTTTATGTTGTAAACGCCTAAACCGCCTAAAACCATCTAGTTCCCGATTAAGCGTTCTCGGCGCTAGGCGCTGGATCACCACCTAGATACCGCCTAGCGCTTTTTTGAACACTGATAATTTGTTGTGTAGAATTTGAGTCCTTTTGGAATTCGACCCCTAAGTATTACAGTGATCTCTTAATTTGAGAGAGTAGCTTTAGTGATTAATTTGAGCATATCATATATTATTTAATTTGATTTGAAACAATTTCGTTTTAAATTATAATTTTGGATTAAA
The DNA here is from genome assembly GCA_023657505.1 of Camelina hispida. Lineage (NCBI taxonomy): Eukaryota > Viridiplantae > Streptophyta > Magnoliopsida > Brassicales > Brassicaceae > Camelina > Camelina hispida. The sequence continues at coordinate 38,548,954 of CP094634.1, read as the reverse complement.
TGATTAGAATCTTGATGAATATTAGGGTATTTATTAATTACCATATTTATTGTTAATGATAAAAATTAGTAATATTAGGATATTGATTAATGATCATATATAGAAAAACTATTATAATTATTGTAAATCCGAATCATTAAATCGGGTTACATATTTCAATCTTAACCCAACCCGTAAAATGCAAAAAAACATAGTTCAAAAATATTAAGATAGATATAAGAAAAAAATTTATGTGGCAAACATATCATTCATAAATGTAAATTAAAACAAAAACAAAAGTCTTATTCTTCATCAGTTTTTGCTAAGTACTCAATCTCTGATCTGATGGTGCCTTCTACGATTAAATTTACTATTGGCCACTAGACTAAAGTCATTTCAGGCAATATTGATATTTTACATTCATAATATGGCATAATCTAGACGACTAGACCTCTACGTTGCCATATGCCCAAATTATTTCTAGTAAATAGTAATGGATTAGGCGAGTTGCTCTGACCAAGACTCCACTTTTTTGCTCTGTCCATGTCCACTTTATCTGTTCTTTAATTTAAGTAGATTTTCCCATGTCACAAAAAGTATAATTAATACAATGTAATATGATAACAATTAACAGTAAATATTAATTTGATGAAAAGAAATCGATTTTTTTCCTATGTTACAAACTAGAATTCTGTAAACTATTTATTTTTGATTAAAACTAAAATAATAATTCATTAAATTAAATAAAATTGGACATAGTAATTAGAATAGATATATGCTTATATTTTATACTTCCTCCATTTCACAAAGAGTGTCATTTAGACACATTTCACACAAATTAAGAAAAGTATGGATTATACATATTTGCCCCTATTTAATAAGTAGTTAATGTTCTATATTCAATGAAAATAGCTTTGGGTTTAGGAGTAAAAAAGAAAATTTAGCATTAAAACACTCATTGGAAATGTAAAATGACACTCTTTGTATAACAAAAAAATATCTTCAGAATAACACTCTTCATGAAACAGAGGGAGTATAGTGTATCTACTCACAATTAATAGCCATTAATGAAACGAAATCAAAATTTTGTTGTCAGTTAAAAAATATTAGATTAATAAATTTAACAAATGGCCTAATGTTTTAATACTCCACTTTTTTTTGTCATTTAGCAAATTTCTTTTACTTCTCATACCAGGTAATCTGATAAAAAATAAATAGTCATTACGAAAAGAAACTATTGTTTCTTTGTTTCCAAATTTGAACAATGTATATGATTTCTTGGTCATTAAATTGAGAGTAAATGGTTCATCAAATCAAATAAAGTTGGATTTTTTAATTAAATATGGACTTTACTTCAAATACAGAGATTTTAATTTTTGGAAAATAGTACATGATAATTTAATTATTATTATTATTATTATTATGTTGCTTAATAATATAAGAAAAATTAAGACAAAACAATCTCAAAATAGTTGCATACCATATTTTTTAGTCCTAATAAAGAAATCCCTAAAGAAAAAGAAAAAAAGCTAAAAAGTCTTTTCCAAAAGTCAGTGATGCTTAAATCATTTTACCTATTAGTAAACCACCTCTATAAAAGAAGTACATCTCTAGGTGTTAAGAGCATGATTACTGGGGGATTCTCTCAATATTGCTCTTATTTTTGGGACCAAAAAATAAATTAAAAGCCCAATATTGGGTCCACTAAGCGAAGAAACGTTACCGGGGGAAGGAACTTGAGCAACGTAGAGCAACATATTAGTAACGGTACGTGGCATGTTGTGGTAGGTTGATAAGTAAAAAAAAAAAAAAAATCCCAATCCACTCTCTCTTTTCTCTCTCGATCCTGAAGGCGAATCCGATTAATTCCCTCAACTCCAGTTCCGTTTCGGATTACGCCGCGCCGGAGAAGTCTTCCCTTCGCTGTCTTCGCTGCGCCGGTGAAGCAAATCGGACGGAATCAGAGAGAGAGATGAAGCAAAGTAAACACGAGAGAGTCAATTTGGTACTCTCTCATCTCCCTTCTCTCTAATCTCTTTTCCATTCTTCTTTTTCTTCTTGTTTGAAATTCAACTTGCTAAGAAGATCACTTGGGCGATTAAGATTTTCTCATCTTCCCAAGCTCATGAGCCATGGCTGGGTTTTCTTTACATCATCTGATTTCTTGATCATGAGCCATGATTGGGTTTTTTTTAAGCTTGATATAGATCTTAACTGTAAAAATGTTGTGACTTGGCTCCTGCTGCAGCGGAAGACAATGCTGAGGAGACTCCTGCTGCTGTTCAAGAATGGAACATTCCCTAGTCCTCTTTAATATAAGTCTCCTGAAAAAGAATCATATGTCATCATTCCTCTTTGGTGTTAAGGGCACGGCTCAAGACAAGATAAAGAGCTTAAGGCACGGCTCAAATTTTATAAAATATGTTTATTATTCCGAATTTTGTAAAATATGTTTAATATTCCAAAATTTGTAAAATTTTATTTTTTTCTATTTTATGTAACAGAAAAATTTTAAATAATTTTTTTGTCATTTTAGATTATTAAAGTTTGATAATTAATAAACATAAATTAAAAAATTAATATTTAAATACTTAAGTAATCTTCTTTAAGGTTCTCTAGTAATAGGGTGATTTTGCTTAAGTTCTTTTAGGGTTGCTTTACTTAATTTATGATTATTTATATAATTAATTATTATGAGAGTAATTATGGTGGGTTACTCCACTAATGATGGTCTAAGAGAGGCAGAGAACCATACATTTGTAAACAAAAAAAAGAAAGAAGAATCGATATGGAGATGATGAAGGTTGAAACAATCGCTAAAGAAATCATAAAACCATCTTCCACAACTCCAAATGATCTGTGAACCCTCCAACTCTCTATTTATGATCACATCCTCCCTCCGGTTTACACAGTGGCCTTTCTCTTCTACACCAAAAAGTTGTAGAAATAAAAAAAAAAAGTCCTACACCAAGAAGTTGTAGGAGCTGTTCGCGTCAAGTCCTTGCTAGAAGTCCGAGTATATCTTATTCTTCTCAGCTAAGCCAGATGAGTTTTGATGCATATGATATGGCATATGATAGGTGGGATTTTGGGTTATTTTCGCTTAGGATTTATGGGTTAAATCTAAGTATTTTCTTGGGTGTTGGGTAGATTCGTTTCTTTCTTTCTAGATCGAAGTTCTAGGAAGTTAAGTCTTGTTTTCTTAGTTCCTTGCATGTTAGAGTGAGGTTGTGTCTAGCGCTTAGTCTTTAGAATTTATTTTCTAATTTATTTGTCGCTTGTTTGTGGTTGCATGTTTGCTTGTGTGCATTGCATGTTAGTGGTAGTTGCGTGCATGTGGCTTGTGTGCCTTGCATGTTGCTTGTTTGTGTTGCATGTTGCTTGTGTGCATTGCATGTAGTTGTTTGTAGCTTGCATGTAGCTTGTGTGCTTTGCAGGTTTGTTTGGTTGTGTGTTGAGGTTGTACAGGAGAAGACTTCCCCAAAGACCGTAATCGGTGCGGATTACAAAGACTCAGAGAGACGGGATTGCAGCCTTGGGCCGAGTACTACACGATGGTGTAGGCGAGATCGCCTGTTGAGAGGAATTCGCATGTGATGTTCTATGCTCACGTGCCTTTGTGGCTGTGAGTATAGGTGTTCACGGGTGTGGGGGAAGTGATGAAGCGTTGAGGCGTTAAAGTGAAGGAAAGAAAGACCCTTGACCTTGAAGACGAAGAAGAGATGTTAGCTTCCGCATGCGTATACTTTGATAGTATACTTGGAGATTGCTTGACTAACTTGCATATTTTATTGCTTGTTTTTCTTGCATTTGGTATGCATGTTGCATTTGAGTGTTGCATGTAGTTGTTGTTTGTTTAGTTAGCATGTTGTGTGTTGCTTGCTGGGGTTGGGGTTTGGGTTTTGGTTTCTTGTTAGGTTGCCGAACTCACTATGTGATTAGCACTCAAGACTCCATATTTTATGTGCAGGTAACCTTAGTGGAGAAAAACCTTAGCGGGGAGCACAAGACGTTAGGCCAGCCGGTGTAGAGTTGCATTGCCTTTGCAAGTCGTCTTTTTGTTTGTAAAATTTTATTAATCGTATTTTGGCCTTAAGCCTGGCGCTATCTTCGTAGTAATGTTTTACGAACCTATTTTATGAAGTACATAAAGATGAAAGTCTTTTTATTTCAGTTTTTTAATTTTTAAATGGTTCCAGCCTTGTCTGGGCCAACATAACGCACCAGGCCGTGAGGGTTGCAAAGCCTAAGTAGTCTCGGTTGCGGGAGGAATTATGCTAGGGAGGACCAGTCGGGAAGTCTGCAGCTTCTGTCCCTCGGCTGGATCACCTCTGTGCAGTTCCCATAGTGGCGTTCCGTGGCTGTCTGTTGGCCTGCGTGGTCATAGGATGGTTCGTGGGCATTACACTCGCGGCCTTAGTGAAAATATCAGCTAGCTGATCTCTGCTCGGAGTGTGACAGGGGAGAGTAACTCCTTCTTCGATCTTCTCTCTGACCTTGTGACTAGTTGCGATGTGAATTGCAATGTGTTTAGTCCTTTCATGAAACACTGAATTTGTTGCGATGTGAATTGCAGCTTCATTGTCGCAGTGCATTGGGATAGGTGTAGATGACTCAATTCGTAGTTCTTTAAGAAGCGCCTTAAGACAGGTGAGTTATGTGGTTAGCTTCCTCATAGCTCTGTATTCGAACACTGCACTCGACATTGATACAACCTTCTGTTTCTTTGTTTTCCAAGTAACCATATTCCCTCCAATAAATGTGCAATAACCAGTTTTTGATCTTCTATCAGTTCGATCACCGCCCCAATCAGCATCACAGTATCCCACAAGATCGGTATTTGAGTTCTTCCCCATCCAAATACCTTGGCCGGGACTTCCTTTGAGGTAATGAATGATCCTTTCTACTACGCTCAAGTGATAGGTAGTTGGCGCTTTCATGTATTGACTGACCTGATTCACTGCATAACAGATGTCAGGTCGAGTAAGGGTTAAGTATATGAGCTTACCTACCAATCTTCTATAGCGAGATGGATTCTCATATAGGGGCTCTGTTCTCTCCCCCTTTCTTTCAACATGATATCCTTCCGGAAGTGGAGTGTCCACTGGTTTTGCTCCTAATTTTCCTGTCTCACACAATAAGTCAAGTGTGTATTTCCTCTAAGATAGAAACAGTCCCTCTAGAGAACGACATATCTCAATCCCAAGGAAATACTTAAGCTCCCCTAATCTTTTATGTCAAACACTAAATTGAGAATAGTTTTAACTTCTTGAATACCTTCAGTGTTTTCTCCAGATATGATTAAGTCATCAACATAGATGAGAACGACCACAATACCTTTCTTACTTTGAAGAGTAAACAGAGTGTTATCAGCATGGGATCTCTTAAAGCCATGACTTGTAAGTGTAGAGCTCAACTTATGATACCAAGCTCTTGGTGATTGTTTAAGGCCGTATATGGCTTTTCTCAATCGCAAAACTTTCCCAGGTGTGATTGTATCTTCGAGACTAGGTGGTGGAGTCATACACACTTCCTCTTTGAGTTCCCTTTGTAAGAATGCGTTTTTCACGTCCATCTGCCATAACTCCCAAGATAAGTTAATAGCTAATGAAAGCACAACTTTTACCGTGTGAAGTTTAGCAACCGGAGCAAACGTTTCCCTGTAATCTTCTCCATAAGTTTGTGTAAAGCCGCGGGCCACCAATCGAGCCTTGTATCGTTCGATGTCCCTGTTACTCATATATTTGATGGTGAATACCCATTTCGAACTTACAGTTTTCTTTCCCGGTGGGAGGTCTGCTTCATCCCACGTGTGATTCCTCTTCATAACTCCTACTTCATCATCTACTGCATCAAGCCACTCTTTGCTTTCCTTGGATTCTTCATAGCTTCTTGGAATATCATGTTCATCAATTTTCCCTAAGAATACTTGATGTTCTGCAGGTAGATGAGCAAGGGAGCAGACAGCTTGAATCGGATGAGCTACCGCCTTACTGTTATAATAGAATTGTTGATCTCTCCATGTCGATGGATGCGTTCTCGTACGAGCACTGCGTCGCGATGGTTGGTGAGTTGGTTCAAGCTCCCCTATTTCTGCAGGTAGACCTGTTTCTGCAGGTCGATTCATTGTCTCCCCCTCGGACTCACGAACCGTTGTTGCAGGTGGAGTTGGTGGAACCTCCTGAAGTTCTCGGTTGTCACTTGTGTGATCAGAGGAAGAATCATCCAAGTTCGCAGGAGCTGACTCTTGTTTTATTAATGGCGATGACGCAGAGCCTAGTGAAGAACCAATATGATCAAGAAGAAACTTGAGGGTATCGGATTGATCAGTTAGTGTGCCAAATTCTTCAAGTCATTCCAATCCCCCTTGTCGAAGTAGCCTTGGTTTTCAATGAACTTGACATCTCTGGATACCAACATACGGTTGTTTGTAGGATCAAAGCATTTGTATCCTTTCTGTGTTGTTGAGTATCCGAGAAACATACACTCGGTGCTCTTAGCATCCAGCTTTTTTCGAAGTTCTCCTGGTACTAATACAAAACAAACACAACCAAAAACTCTTAAATGATCAATGGATGGTTTTACTTTGTTCAGTACCTCAAATGGTGATATATCTTCTAGAATTTTTGTTGGAATCCTATTGATCAGATAGCCTGTAGTCATCACTGCATCTCCCCAGTAACGCTTAGGAACCTTGGTATGAAACATCATTGAGCGTGCAACCTCCATTAAGTGTCTATTCTTCCACTCTGTAACGCCATTTTGTTGAGGAGTGTACGGACAACTCGTTTGGTGTATACTGCCGTGTTTAGATAAGTGTTCTTTGAATCGAGTGCTTATGTATTCACCTCCGTTATCTGTTCTAAACACTTTGATCTTTGTATTAAATTGGTAAGATACATAATTTTGAAAGTTCACAAATGCATCAATCACACGATCCTTTGCAGGAAGTAATGTTATCCAAGTATATTTGGATTTTTCATCGATGAAAGTCACAAAATACTTGTTGTTGTCCCTAGATACGCTTATCCAAACATCCGAGTGAACTAGATCAAAGCATTTGTCATAGATAGTAGAGGATTTAGGGAAAACAGTCTTACAATGCTTACCAAGAATACAAGCTTCGCAACTAGAGTGGTCAAAAGATACATTAGGCATCATCAATTCAAGTGCACGAGAATGAGGATGACCTAATCTAGCATGCCACATAGCACTAAAAGACACTCCTAAACAACTAGTAAAGAAAGATTTAGAAAAACTTGGTGAGAAATCATCAAGGATGTAAAGGTCATATTTGCTACCACCTCCTCTAAGTAGATTTCCAGTCTCAATATCCTGAAAGTGAACATCATTAGGCCCAAAGATAGCATAACAATTTAGATTATTTGTTGCCCTTTTTACAGAGAGAAAGTTAGATGTAAACTCAGGCATATAAAATGCCTTTGAGTTTTTATCAAAAAGTTTTAAGTTACCAATTCCTTGAACTGGTATTCTATCTCCGTTTGCGATTATAACATTGCCTCTAGCCGGTTTAATATCATCAAGTAAGCTCGAGTTACTAATCATATGCTGTGATGCACCTGAATCAACAACTAGAGTCCTACTTGCGCTATGAGTGAAGAATGTTTTACCAGAGTCCTTCATAGCGGCTAAAGACTTGAAGAGAGCTTCCAGATCTGATTTCTTCACATAGTCTCCAGATGCCATCTCCTCTCCCTTCTTTGATGTGCCTGCTGCACTCTGTTCAGCCTTGACTTGTGTTATATTCGCTCTTGGCTCCTTGTTCGTGATGGTTGGTCTGAGGTGAGGATGCAGGAACCAGCACTTATCCTTGGTGTGATTTTTACGCTTGCAGTGTTCACATCCCCCCTTTGATCGTTTCTCCTTAGGTCGGTAGGCCCCTTTGTTTCCCATGGAGAGCTCTCCTTTCCCGCTAAAGAGACCCAGAGGACCATGTTCCTTCTGAATCTGGGAGCAGACATCATCGAGACTTGGCAGTTTATCCGACCTCAGGATATGTTTCATGAGGTCGTTAAACGTTGGATTCAGAGTAAGAAGAAGAGCAAAGACCTTGTCTTGTTCCCTTCTTTCGTTAAGAACCACAGGATCCATGGTGTTCGGTCTGAGCATTTCAAATTCTGCCCACAGAGACCTAAACTTCCTGAAATGTTTGTTGAACTCCATATCCTCTTGAGTTAAATCGTTGATAGCATTCTTGACTTCAAAGACTCTAGTGAGATTGGAGATGTTGCCAAAGACATTTTTGAGAGTCTCCCATAGCTCACTTGCAGTCTCACAATATGAGTAAGCTTCGAGAATAGGAGCCTCAAGCAAGTTTTGAAGTATGGAAAGGACAGTTTGATCTTCTTGAACCATTTAGCTTCTTCTTCGAGTTTAGCTGCCTCCTCATCTTCTTTTATGGTTTCTTTACCATCTTCTTTGGTGGTCTTCATTGGTACTCTGGTTCCTTCGATGTGACTCCAGAGTCCACATCCACAAAGTGCAGTTTTTGTAGTTCTTGACCACAGGAGGTAGTTTCCTCCCTTAAGAACAGTAGGTAGAACAAGTGGTTTTGAATTTTCCATGTTCAAATGGTATGGTCCGTTGAGCAAATTTCCAGAATGAGTGAAAACAGAGAGATTTAAGTATAAAACGAGAAGAGAATAAGGGTAGTAACAAACAAGAGTAAGAGAATATAAGAGTTGGGTTGTGAAGGATCAACAACCTAGCTCGATACCATGTTAGAATTGCGGAAGTAGAATAGTACAAAAAGTAAAAGAGAATGAACACAAAGAATAGACTTCTCAGATTAGTTATTTACAAATATATGTTACAGACCATATATTCAACTACAGCATATAGCCGTTGCAGAGACATTAAGAAGAAAGGGACATAAAGTGACTTTGCTCTGCAGAACGTCTATGATGAGAGTGACCTGTGATCCTTGTTTGACTCGTTGATTTTGTCAACCAAGGTAACATGTGACTTCTTCCTAAGACACCCTGCAACTCTAATTTGTTCTATATCCTTCTCTTCCTCCAATATGTCTTGATATCATAAGGCCTCTGTTCTTATTCACTTACATGGACCGTAGCCCATTAGTGATCACTTGTACGGACGTCCGTACGGACAGTCGTACAGATACTCGACCTTACTGCATTGGTCTCGTGTCCTCCTTGATCAATACAACACCTGGAGACCCTTATCAATAAATTTGCAGTGAGACGAGTTTGTGTAATACTACGTACGCCTTTTGCAGTGAGACGATTTTGTGTAATACTACGTACGCCTTTTTTTTTTTTGAATAAATGTAAAATTATATTCAAACCAAAAAAAATACGTTGTTCATTTACTTCCAACAGTGTCCTGAATTTATGAGAGAAATTAAAACAGCAAATCAGTAACGAGTAGCTAGCCATTGAGCAAAAACATCCCCAATTCGAGTGTCCCCCGTAGGCAAGGTGCATAACCGGTTCCGAATTACTCTATCCAGCAGAGCGGAGAGCTGAGTATACGTACGCCTCTTCTTGAAATCCATAGAAGCTATTTCAATATTCGGCACACGAGTTTCTTCTTATTTCGCTAGATGAGCAAAACCTTAAAACCTTTTAAACCGAAAGTGTATTATAGATTTATAGTATAAAACTAAACCTTAAAACCGACATGCATAAAAAATTACGTGACATTTCTACAATCCGTCATAGATATTGCCAATTCCTGGTTTCAGTTTGGTGCTTTAGCTAATTAACAAACTATATATTTGGTGTTATCGAGCCTATAATTAAGCTTTTAACAACATATTTTTGAGATTACCAAGGACGCATCTTTGAGACTAACAAGGACTGTTTGAGTGGAGTGAAGGAGCGGACTGCTGAGTTTGATTGTGATCCATGTGGTAAGATTGTGCATGGCATCCACCAGGGGAACACCAGTTAGAGGTAAACCACCCTTACCATTCATGGCATCCTCTTAAAGTTCCTAATAGGTCAACCACCAGACTATTGTGATGGAAAGTGTCGTCTTTGTGGAATATATATTGATAAATTCTTTAATTTATCATTGTTCTTTTTGTAATTACTTCACCTTTGATATGCGCTGTGTTTTGAACCCACCACCACAATTACTTGTAGATTTGAAAGTTCATCATCACCAGCTCACCCTTCTCCCAAGACTTCGTTTTTACATGTAATGCTTGTGGGTTGAATGGAGATCGAATCCCCTACATATGTGTTCAATGCAATTTCATGATCCATCAAGACTCTCTAACCCTTCCGGCTTCCGCGCGTCATAAACATTAATCGGCATGATCATCGTATTTCTCTCACTTCTGTTCTCGGTGTATGTGGAGTTTGTCGCAAAAAGGTGGATTGGACTTGTGGGAGGGTATTCTTGTAAGAAGTGTCCTCAATATGTTGTTCATTCAAAATGCGCAACTAGAAAAGATGTCTGGAATGGGAAAGAACTCAAAGAAATACCTGTAAAACATAAGATATAGAGCCATATGTTGTAATAGATGACAAGACTATACAACATATCAGCCACAAAGAAAACAAGCGTTGCAATACATGCACTCATCCCATTTCTCTCCAATCCTTCTATGGTTGTATGGACTGTGAGTTCATTCTCCATAAGAACTGCGCTGAAGCTCCTAGAAAGAAATGGCATATTTTACATAATGAACAACTGAATTTAGTTACAAGAAAGGTCAACTCCTTTCATTGTACTGCTTGTCAAAGGATGTCCAATGGTTTCATGTATCAGCATGAGTTTGTGGATTTCGATGTCAGTTGCATTTCAATTTCTTAGCCATTTGTCCATCCAAGTCATCATCATCCCTTATATAGCATTGTACTCAATTTCTTAACAGTAGCGCATTTGAAGTCCAAGGAAAATTCAAAATCATCTTCAATGCATTTGAGCACACGAGATGTCTCCCAATTGAAACATGTTGTCAGATGAAAATAGACTATGCATTAATGGTTTCAATTGGGAGACATCTCGTGTGCTCAAATTCATTGAAGATGATTTTGAATTTTCCTTGGACTTCAAATGCGCTACTTTACCACTGGTGGTAAAGCATAGAGTTGAGGCTCATCCTCTCTCACTATGCTATGGTGAAAAGGCGAATGGTAATAATTGGCGTGACATTTTTGATAATGAAACCAATCCAAAGACATGGTTCTTTATGAGTACAAATCACCAGGCTGGTTTGCGTATAAAGTGTGTGCTCGGAGACTTTGCACGGGTCATTTCAAGCGGCACATTGGAGCTTTTGTACACACCATATGAGGATAAGGTGGTGCTCAATAATAATATGTCTCTCCCATTTTGCAGTTGGCCTATGGTGTACGTCTCGCTGGATTCACCCTATCATCTTGAAGCTGCTTAGATACTATATAGACTACTATTGCTTTACTGTCTGCATTGTGGTGTTCACTGCGACTATAGATCATATGACTAGCGAGTGGAGTGAAGAAAGATTGCTAAAGCCCAAAAATGAAATGAAGTACACCAAAGCCCTGATTTTGTTTTATTATTTCTTTTACAAGTTCATTTCTATCTAAGAGACGTGCAATCTTAATTTGATATCTTATATAATAAGAGAAGGTTTTTTTCTAACTTTGCATGTCAATGCGACACTTGGCGCTTTATATTTGTCACACATGTGTTTCTCACTAATCTTAAATTAAATATTTTTTATATACTTCATTTTATTTATATCTTATATGGTGTATAGTTTGCTTTAAAAAAAAAAAAAAAAAAACATTATTACAAAAATAAATTTCTTCCAACTTTTAGTTTTAACTTATAATATATTTCCTAATGAAAACAATTATCTTTTAACCTACAAATAAAACTACTGATCAAACCAACTAAAACAAAAAAAAAGTTTTTATACTTTTAAAATAAAAATTGAAGCCAAATTCGTTAATGATAGACTAATTTAAAAATATAAAATATGTTCTAATATATTTAAAAAATCACATTGTATTCAATAATCATATATATTGTATTAAAGACAAAACTCAGATAAAATTAAATTAATATTCTATAAGTTACAGTTTGGCTGTCTTTAAAACGTATGTACTACAAGAAAATAAAAATAACATAATTGCTTAATCTCTCTATGAAATAACATAAATCAACAGTTTCAAAAAATAATTTAATGGTAATTATACTATTTAATTTTAAGTGATTAGAAAATAGAGATAATATATCGAATCTAAAAAACATTAAATTTGACACACTTTTTTCATGAATTTAATTCAAAATTTAATGCGAGATATAGTATAAGATATTTCATAAATTTTTATGACATGAGCCATATTTTAATATGCACTTATTACAATTTTTAAAAAATATTAAGGATGATCACAAGATTGGAGAGTAAACATTGGAGCATATGGTAAATCATGAATACACTTATTAATTATTCAAAATAATCATTGGTGATTTTTCTGTTACCTTGTAAAACATATTGTCTAGATTCATAATCTCATTAGTATAGTACAAAATTCAGGTTTTAGAAGTTTAGTTTATTGATTGGATGAATTTGAGTCGGTCTGATTTTTTTTCCCTCATATTTTATTTTAAAATCATCAAAATCTGAGGGAAAAGTCAAAATATAGATATGATAAGTTCAAATATACTAACTAAAAAAACATTTAGATGTAAGTTAAAATAAATTAGGAATGTAATTATGTCAGAAAAATAATTGGAATGTATCTATTGTTGATATCAGTTTTTTCCTGATTTTGTCTTAACTTCTATCTACACCTTTTGATAATTAAAAGAACATAATGAATAAATAAAATGAGTTGGTGTACTCGAATTTGGATTTTGTTTTCTTGAGTGGCGTCTCTCAACAAGGTGATCCTGATCAACTTCTTCAATTACCATAGATTTTATGGGCAATCTGGAAGGCCATAAATAAATAAATAAAATTTCAAAGTTTAGAGATCGAGGCGAATGATATAATTGCTCAGGCTTTGGGCGATAAATTAGCCTGGGAAGAGGCGCTCTCTTTTACGGCGGTCATGCAAGCTCCATCTTCGTCTTTGGATGTGCAGGTTTCTTCACCTGGTTGTCAAATTGATGGTTCTTGGAAAGCAACCAATGTGCATTCATGATTGGGCTGGTGGTGTTGCGTTAGTGAGGAGCGAACCTTGTTGTTGGGGGCCATGTGTCTAAGATGGAGCCCCTCCCCCTACATTCGGAGTTAGAAGCGTTGTTGTCGGTCATGGAGCGGATATGTGCTAAAGGGATGCTTGTCAACATTTTGAGACTGATTGTGCTGAGTTACTAACTATTGTGCAGTCCCTGAAGATTGGTCGTCCTTCTCCAACCTGCTCGATGAGTTTAACTCGCTAGAGTCCTTCCCACTATTCTATACCTCTTTGATTCCGCGTGCGTCAAATACGAAGGAAGATTATCTTGCCCGTGCTTCGCGATCTCTTTTCTCTGAAGTTTCTTTTGTAAACCATTTCCCTCCAGCTTGGACAACTAACCGAGGAATTTTTTTTTAATTTATTGTTTGGTTAAAAAAAATAAGTAAATAGATACACTTTTAGTTAAAAAAAATAGTTTTAGATGAGTTCAAAGTTATTAAAATAAAATTAAGTTTAACAAAGAATATATATTTAATTCTTTTCATAAGTAAAAAAAATGTATAAAAGTAAAGAGATAAACTTTTAATTATAGAAAATAATTTTTTTTTTGCTATAATACACTATGTATATCCATTTACAAATCTACTATATACATTACCACTAAAAGTGTATTTGTACACACAATAATGTTTTACTGTTAAAATACTCTTTAGTCTTTACTACTACCAACAAATTATCTTTATTAACACATTAAATAACTTATTATATGTCTCTTCACTTTAATAACTTTATAGTTACAAAAACACATACGTTAATATTAAATACCCCTATCTTATATATTACAATAGCAGTCTTTTTGAATAAATTATTTGATTGGTTAAAAAAAAATATGAGACGATCTATTTTTTTATTTTTTTTACTTCAACCATCTTTTTCTTTATGTAAAGGTGAGTATTTACATTTTTTTTAGAAACAGTAATTAATTGTATATTTTCCAATCATTTTTTCTCTTTTATAAAAAGTAATCTTTTTTTGTAAAATTAGCAATTTAAAATTAAAATAAATAAACTATATTATAATTTCAAATTTTATGATATATATATATAATTTTCCTTATAATAATCTTTTTAGAATTTTAAAGCTGTTTAAATTTTCTAATTTTTTATAATTGCTTTTTATTTTTAAAACTGTTTATAGTTATGTTTTACATTTAGAAGTTTACAAAGGTTTTTTTTTCTTTAAAAGATTTTAAATAAAATTTGGTTTTCTTTTTTCTATTTTACGTTTATATAAAACCTTTTTATGGTAGGTTTTGAATTTTTATATTTTTATTTTTAAAACTTTTAATAAATTTAGAATTAACATTTGTCAACATCTGAATGATACAATTGACACGTGTCACGATCTTGTTAATGAGTAATTTTGTCATCAAGGTTTATATAATAAGATCCCTATGTATATTTTATGAAAGTAAATACTAATTCTTCCCATCCTAAACTAGTAAACTTTCATCACATTCTATCAAGTATGACTTGTCTCTCCTAAAAGCTAGCAAACTCTCTCTCAAAATCAAATACTGAATGTGTTATGTAAATAAAGTCGCTCGTCCTAACTACATAACATGTAGAGGTCTAGGAAATAAAATTTGCAAAGTATAGTGGCGAATATTAAGTGCTAAAACGGATATAAATTGTCAATTAACTTAAAGAACACAAAAAAAAAAAAAAAAAAAAAAAAAAAAAAGAACTCAAAACTTAAAAACACACAGAAAAGAAGAAGAGTAGGATCAATGTCCTTAAGATAGTCAGAAACTAGTGCATGTAGGGTTGTCCCCAAACGCAGTCGCCTTCGTCTCAGAACCTGGCTCGAACCGCAACGTGGTTTCACGACACTCATATCTCAAAACTCCTTTTGTCTTTTCTCTACAATCTGTAAGGAACAATTGCGATCTGAACTTCACTTCTCTCTTCTCATTGATATCTTTTATAATATTTTTGCCAATCAAACCACCAATATCTTCTTCAGAGATAGCTGCTGAAACCCTAAGCTGTTGAGGCGAGTTGGATTTGAGATCGTTATACCTATATTATATGCAACCGATTAATTTCAATCACAATAATAAACAACTTTTTATATATAATACAAGAAGATTGAATTGTGAAGTTTTATATAATACCTTTGTCTGGAGGAGGTAGCGAGGGTAATATCCTTGTAAAACAAGGAAGCTTGAATGTCTCCTTGAAGACATATAAAGTGATCAGGAAGGGTTCTAGGGACCCTTATCAATAGATCCCAATTTGCACTAAGACGAGTTTGTGTAATATTACGCACCGTGAAATCCATAGAAGCTATTTCTATATTCGGCACACGAGTTCTTACTGGTGCCAAAAGATAAGCAATCGTAATACAACTGAGCATGGTACAAACAACACATATGTGATGTAACACCCTGTCTCCTTTTGCTGTGCGTCCCATTATGTAAACACGACACGATTGATTGATCAGAGGGAAAGAAGATGGAGAAGTTGTATATTCTAGTAGTTTGTATATTAATGCGATCTATATCTTACTATTATATATATACAAGAAATTATAGTACAATTCCAAATAGGAATCGGATACTACACTAAAGAGAAAAAACAAGAGATAGTAGGAGATTTAGTACATTTTTCAGACTTAATTTGTAAACTAGTACATTTACTATTCAAAATTAGCAAAGTAGTACATTGACCACTGTTTCTCACTGTTTCACTCTCTTTTTTGCCATCCAATATCCTATTTAATTACAGCTAATGCCATTATTCATTTTTTCTTTTTTTTTTTTTTGATTTTTCAAATAATTGTTAATAAATTTTTTTTAGAAAACTTCTTAAATACAAAAAAATCTATATTTTTTTTTTACAATTTGATATAAATTTTATTTAATATTTTTTAAACATATTATATTATCCGTACACTATTTTTAAGTGTACAGATGTCATTCCATCTTATTTAAGTGTACACATTATTAAAAGTAGATATGTCTGTGCTCTTAATAATGTGTACAGACATCTGTACACTTAAATAAGCTGTACGGATATATATACACATATATATATATGTTCGTATACCTAATGCAGTGTACGGATTACATCTGTACACCTACTAAATTGTACGAATAAGAAATATATATGAAATGTATTTAAATTTATCAAACAAAATACATATCAAATAATAGAGGAAAAAATATATATTTTTATGTATCTAAAACATAAAACAAAAAGAATTACAACAACTAGTTTTTTAGTTATTAGAATTTAGAGGTTATGTTTAAAAAATAATAATAATAATAATAGAGAGAGAAAGAGGGAGAAAAACTTGTGGTGTAGTGTGTTTATGGCCCACTTTCACTCTCCCATTTTTCTTTCACTCTCTCTTTTTTCTTCCGCAGAACAATGGATAAGGGTGATTATGTAATCTTCACCAAAACACTATGTCCCACCTTAATTCTCTATCTCTGTCACCTTCTATCTCACACACCCCTTTTTTCTAATTGTAAATAGTATATGTACTAGTTTTCTAATTTTGTTTCATAAATGTACTAAAAATCTAACAAACCCAAAAAACAACTCCTCTTATGTTTGGGACTTTTTTTTTCATTCTTATGTGCTTAATGGGCTTAGAATGGTAACAATGGAATATAATTATAACTAGAGAGACGAAAGGGTTTTTGTTAACCAAAAACAAAAGAGGTGAATTTTAAAGCTGCAACGAAATAAGTTTATCAAAAAAAAAAAGAAAAAAAACAGAACATAGCTTTCAGAATTTGTTTGTGAACCGGAACCACCACGTCGGTTGATTCTCAGATCATACATTAATGGGAACACAACACAACACTGCTGTCACTGCAAATAGAGTCGCTTGATTCTTCTCAGAACCATTGGTAAGTCACTGTAACTCTTTGCTTATTGTGTACGTAAGAGAGTGAATAACGTAATCTAAGAAAGAAAGATACTTTTATTCATATGAATGTCACACAGAAGATACGTGATATAGAAAGAATGGTTCAGCGACAAATCGAATTTGATGATTATTTTATAAAGCATATCTTTGACTCGTGCAGAGTAGAAAATAAAATTAAGGGACTATATTATTTATATATTCCACACTCCTTATCAGTGTTGCTGGCTCAATGATATTTGATTATTCCATGTTCAACACTCTTATTGAACTATTCTCTGTGTTGACTCTCCATTGAGTTCTTTTCGTGGCAAAATTGGCATGAACATCTTCTTGGTTTTCTTGAATGTTTGTGTTATCTTATCAATATCAATCAACCATGTTTCACCTGATTATGATGATGTTGTTGTTTCTGGTGCTACTCTTATTCCCCAAGAATATTGTATGTCAGGGACCAAACCCAAAAAGTGGAGAATTCAACATCAGTGGAAATCTGTATACCATTGGATCAGCAAATATTATTAGTAATGGGCCTAACTCACTCCCAAAAGCTAGCTCAAGAGAGGAGGATTGCCACACACTATATATATTGCCCAAGGAATATTAAATCTTTCGATGTGGGATAATTCTAACACACCTCCCTCACGCTGACATTTGAAGCGTGAAGTTTGTGGGACTGGACATCCACGGATGGTAGACCACAATCGAAAAGTTTGAACCTGGCTCTGATACCATATTAGTAATGGGCCTAACTCACTCCCAAAAGCTAGCTCAAGAGAGGAGGATTGCCACACACTATATATATTGCCCAAGGAATATTAAATCTTTCGATGTGGGATAATTCTAACAAATATAAACAACAATGGTCTGATCAGACTCACGGATTCTACACGAGATACAATTGGCCAGGTCTTCCACAATGACCAACTTCAATTCAAGGACTCTGAAAACGGTACAGTGCATTCCTTCTCCACCACTTTCGTTTTCGTTATTGAGTTTCATAATGGAACTTTTGGAGGATTTGGAATTGCCTTTGTCATTTCTCCCACTAGAGGTTTGCCGCAAACTTTTCCCACAAGTTATCTTGGACTTTTCAACCAGACCAACATGGGAGATCCTAAAAGTCATATAGTAGCGATTGAGCTCGATACTAAAGATGACCAACCATTCCAGGACAAAGATGCCAACCATGTGGGCATTGATATCAATACCTTAGTTTCAGATAAAGTTGCTTTAGCAGGTTATTTCAAGGATGATGGTACATTTCAAGATCTCTTTCTTAACAGTGGACACCCTATGCAAGTTTGGATTGAGTATGACAGCAAACAGAAACAGCTTAGTGTCACACTTCATCCACTTTATGTCCCTAAGCCAAAGATTCCACTCCTTTCTCTGCAAAAGGATCTTTCTCCCTTTTTGCTTGAATATATGTATGTTGGCTTCTCCTCATCCACGGGTGACCTAACTGCATCTCACTATATATTGGGTTGGACGTTCAAGATGAATGGGACAGCTCCAGATATAGACCCTTATCTCCTTCCAAAGATTCCTCGTTATCATCAGCCATGGATCAAGAGTCCAAAGGGGATTTTGACGATCAGTTTGACTCTATCAGGAGTCATCATACTCATCATCTTATGTCTTAGTTTATGGCTTTTCATGAAGAGGAAGAAGCTACTAGAAGTTCTTGAAGACTGGGAGGTACAGTTTGGTCCTCATAGGTTTGCTTTTAAAGATCTACACACTGCAACAAAGGGTTTCAAGGATACTGAGCTTCTCGGTAAAGGAGGATTTGGGAAAGTCTATAAGGGTACTTTACCAGTGTCTAACATAGAGATTGCGGTGAAGATGGTTTCTCATGATTCAAGACAAGGAATGAGAGAGTTCATTGCTGAGATTGCAACCATTGGGCGTCTCAGACACCCTAACTTAGTTCGGCTACAGGGTTATTGCAGACACAAAGGTGAACTCTACTTGGTGTATGATTGTATGCCCAAAGGAAGTCTTGATAAGTTCCTTTATCACCAACAAACTGGAAATCTTGATTGGTCACAAAGATTCAAGATCATCAAAGACGTAGCTTATGGACTTTGTTATTTGCACCAACAATGGGTGCAGGTGATTATCCACAGGGATATTAAACCAGCTAACATCCTTCTTGATGCTAATATGAATGCTAAACTTGGTGACTTTGGTCTCGCAAAGCTTTGTGATCACGGGATTGATCCTCAGACTTCTCATGTGGCAGGTACCTTCAACTATTCTGTTTATTTGTATTAAAGAGTTATCCTCCAAACAAGATCTTCTCACTCAAAATGTTGTTACTTTGTAGGTACACTTGGGTATATCTCACCTGAGCTCTCAAGAACAGGAAAGGCAAGTACAAGTTCAGATGTATTTGCACTCGGTGTAGTGATGCTAGAGATTGCTTGCCGGAGAAAACCTATATTGCCACGAGCACCGCAAAGCGAGATGGTACTTACTGATTGGGTGCTAGAGTGTTGGGAGAATGGAGATATAATGCAGGTTCTTGATCATAAGATTGGAGATGAGTATGTTGAGGAGCAAGCAGAACTTGTTCTGAAACTCGGCTTACTCTGTTCACATCCGGTAGCAGCCATCAGACCAAACATGTTCAGCGTCGTTAAATACTTGGACAGTGTGGCTCAGCTTCCTGATAACTTACTTGACATTGTCCAAGCTGGAGAAGTTTATCCAGGTCTTGAAATCTCAGGTGAAGCAGCTGATTCCCCTGAGTCCAGTTCTATTGCTCCATTGACCTTCACTGAATCTTTTGTCTCTCATGGACGCTAAAAGAAACCCATATGGTCTCGTAGATTCTTGATTTATCTTGAAAATGTAAGTCTTAAGCTGATTTTAATAAGTTCGCATGTGTGTAAGAAGAATATATACAAAAAAAAGCACTTTCAGGAAAAAAAATATGATTGGTATTCAAGTATGTTAATAACATCATCCTCACGTTTATTATCTATAGACTCTATACAAATACATTGACAGAAGACTGTTTAATACTTTTTACTCACATAACTAATACTGGAATCCTGGTGGCGTCTCTATATCACAAACATCATTGACTCTTTACCTCTTGAGTGTTGCCTGAAAGCTTGGAGATATTCAATCTTTTTACTGGAAATGTTGGTGGATCCCTTGGCTTTGCACTTCAGCCTCAGTGCCATGGAACCCTCCAGGATATCAGACAACGCTCAGCAATAACAGAATAAGGTTCTTGAAAAATGAGGACTGCCACATCATAGTACTTTGTGTAAAGAGTCTTTTGGCAAGAGTCCTTGTTTGGATTTTGCTTTAGGATCTAGACTTTGTCCCCGAATTTTCGAATTGGTTGCTTCTGCCTGATATTAGACAGTAATGCACAGAGATCATACACAGCAGTAATAATGAAAAGTACTGCAACAAGGTTTTCTTTTGAGGCTTTAAAAAATTGAAACTCCCTCATGAGTTATACCTTTGGTTTGGCCTGTAAGCGTATCTTCTCTATAGATCTTGCGTTAAACCTGGAAGGCTGGATTTGAAGAAGAAAATATTAGCTATCCAGGAATTGTTAAACCGTCAGTGTTATTATATCAGAGTAAAAACTAAAAAGGTGGAGACAGTTTGGTTTGGTTATCAAACATATCACCTCCTTCTGTTTCTCTGTTGTCCCGTTGCTTTTTGATACAAAAGATGAAGAACGGTGAGAATTGGAACCTTTTCTCTCTGTGCCATCTGATTTTGCAAGTCTGTATCAAGACAAGAACAGAAATTTAGGACTCAAAACAAGACATTATGAGTAATAGAAAAAATCTAGATGGTGATGCTTGAGCAAAGTAAGTTTCAATACCTGCTATTTTTCTGACTAGTAGTACCTATCCTCGAAACAGCTGTCGCCTTTGCAGGAACCTGGTTTAAACATTGGCAGCATTAAACGACGTTTTAGCTACTAACTAACAGAATCTTTATCACTTGGTGAAACACTATTAGACTATACCTGCTTTGGAGCTGTATCTTGCTCATCACTGGAAGGTTTCAATTGAACGAAACTCTTCTGAAAAGTCTTAAATGCACGCCTAACAATGTCCTTATCTCCCGTTCGTTCCATGATCAAGGATTTTCTTGTTGTTGCAATGACAGTAGGATCAGAGCCTGGCTGATCCAGATTGAGAGAAATGGGCAATGACTTTGTAGCGGTGTGTTTCTTTCTCGGTAGAGTCGATACAGTTTCCTTCTTTACTGAAGAGCGAGAAGTAGATATTGAAGCTGGCTTGGACACTCTTGGAGTTGAAAACCCTGAAGCCTTTGAGACAGATGATGCTGCTTTATTTGCTTCCTTTGTCATGCTTTTCTCCTTGCCTGGTTGAGTTTTCCTAGTGGTTACAACCTTGCTCGTTCCCGGTTTCTTAGTCACCTGACTAGGCTGTAATACCAGGACACTCATGTGAATAAAATATGAGAAATCACACATTTAACCATATAAGGAAGCTAATGGGATTTTACCTTAGGAGAGCCTCTCATATGGCTTGTTTGCACATTTTTATATGTCTTCTTGATTGGATTATGATCTTTCTGTTTCTTTGTCTCCTTCATTGGCTTTTCATTCTTTTCACGTGTATCCTTTGATGAAACATCTTCTTTCACTTCTTCTTTTACATCTTCCTTCATACAAACAACTTCTTCTGGTTTCTCTTTATCATCCCCTTGGACAATCTCTTCAAGTTTCTCCAACTTTAAGGTATTCAGATCGTCCCCTGCATCAGCCAAGCTTTGACACTCCTCGGAGTCCATAGTTTCTTCAAGAGGCTCATAAATACATGTTTCATTCACCTCAGTGGCAATGTTGGCAACAAGCTTATCTTTTTCTGAAGTACTTTCACCGTTAGATCCATAACAAGCACTAGAGTCAATCATCATTGGCTCGTCATTGTCACTATCATATGTTTTTCCCCGGTTCTGATTCTGAACACTCGGCCTGAAAGATGCATTCCTCTCCAATAGTTTCTCCTGCTCCATGATGATATCAGCTCTCCTCTCAGCAATCTTCTTGTAATGTGATTCGAAATAAGCCTTCTTCTGAGCTACTGATCCAGCAGTTGCACACTTCTCCACTTCTTCCAAGTACTTATTGGGAGAAAAAGATGAAAATTTCTCCCATGAAAGTGAATCATTCTCAAACTTACCAAACGAAACAGACACTTGCAGTTCTTGATTCGATGATGTCGCTGTTATAATCTGTTTTCCATTTAGAAACAAGTTATTTTAAACACTAACTAACCATGGCAAATCAAGAACCATACAAATACATAACAGATCATCATAGAACATTAACAGTAATGTCAATAAACTTATTTCACAATTAAAGCATAAATCTAAAAAACAACACAGCAAATCAAGTTGACATAGTCAAATGGGTATTACCTTATCTTCACCATTAGCAATACCAACTTCCATATCTATCATTAATGCTCACCAGCAAGAATCCTAATCCACACAAAACCAAAGAAACTCTTATCACTTTCAAACTTGAACAAGCTAAGAAACAAAACGGCATCAACTTGGAAAACAATACCAAACTGTGTACATCTAATAATTGCGGGTTCACTGTACACTCTAATGCAAATAGCAGAAGAATTGTGGGAAACAAAGGCAAAAAAAGAGGAAACGCATATAGTTTTAATCTTGTTTAAGTAATTGATAGACACTTTCAGTTTCAGCTTGTTTTATAATCTTTATCACAGAATCGTCGAAAACCCTCTTTGGTGAGCAAACTCAGATTCTCTCTGATTGAGTAAGCTTCAATAATTATATAAGCAAAGAATAGAACCAAACCCTTGTCAATGATTGACACTAAGCGAAGAAAAGTTATCATTTTAAATCCAAAAAGAAAAACAAAACAAAAAAAGCTTACCTGAAAAAAGTGAAGATAGCCCACAAAAATTGTGTTAATTCCAAAATAGTGTAGAAAGCAAAGATTTTCACCAAATACCTTTTCAAAGTTGGAAACTCTGGGAGAAAATAAAAAACAAAAGAAGAAGACGAAGTGAAAGAAGAAGAGATTAGAGATCAGACAGAAGGATGGAGCAATGAAGACAAGAGGAAGTGGGACCTTTGTCGGAAGCTAGTAAACTAAGAAGTGTTTAGAAGTGAGAACTTATGACCGAACCAAAAGGGATATATAAGATACAAGTACTTTTCTGACTATTAAACGGACGACAAAAAGAGATTTATTAACTATGTTAACTGACTAAATTTTGGTAGTTAATGATAGTTTGGTAACAATCAAAGTCAAATAGTTTGGTAATAAGGTTTTCACATAGCACAACCAAGCACAAAATCATAAATGAAGGGTTCGCTATTTTAGAATGTGATTCCATAGCTTAATCGTCGTTTGTAGCGCAAATCATTTTATTTCAAAATCTCAAAACATGACGAAAAGTTGGTTTTTAATAGATGAGTAAAGTTATGCTTTTGAGTTTTGACTATTCTATATTTCAAAAGTAGCGATCAGAATCAATATTCTATATTCGTCCTTTCGCAATGCCTTTTGACTATTCTATTCAAAGAACTGTTAGTTGTTACTTGTTGTCAGTCGATCATAATCAATATACTGATTAATGTAGCACTTGATCAATGTTATCATCCCTACCTATGTCTCCCGTTTAATAGTGATGCCCGAACGGAGTAAGTGGTCCGGACTATGGAGTAGTAGTGGAAACTCATTTCAAAAGGCATTGAGAAAGGACGAACATATAATACTACTTCACAGCCCAGCCCACTCATAACCCAAATCTTTGATTTGTTTTATTAAGATGAGTTCGTTTTTCATATGAACTTTTGAAGTATGACAAATGTTGACTATCATGGAGTTAGACTTTAAGATATGACAATTGTGTGTACAGTTTGAAAACTTATACTTCCGAGGAGCCAAACCTTTAATGGTCTAATAAAAGATCAGAGATTCAAATAAATGTAAATGTACATCAACTTCATTCTTCTTCACTTATTTTCACTCTGCTTCATTACTGTGGACAGATTCAACTAACACTTTTCTTTACCTTAGCAAGTAACCATTCTACTTCTACAAATGACAAAGCTTAACAAAACTGGACTTTTATTTCATGCTAAAACAACACTTGCTACATATTCTTGAAAAGTCTCTCAACACAGACAATTGAGATCATCATAACCATTTAAGGGTAAAAGAACATAACAAAATACAATTCCAAAGAAAAAAATTCTCCTATAGCTAGTCCTCATCAATGGCTTCTACAAACTCTGTCTCTCACTAGTCAATTTTTACACCACCAACAGTCCAAAAAATATATCTCTCAACTCAACAACTACGAAAAATAAAAACAAGTAAAAGAATGTTGTTTTGACTTACACACACACTCTTCACAAAAAGCTTGAATCTTCTGTTAACTCCGACAAAGAAGAGAAGCCAAGTAAAGCCTGATCTTTAGCTCTCTCAATCTTATGCTCATACAAATCATACGGTTCCCATAGATGATCCAACGGACAAGGTCTCTTCTCATCAAGCCTCACCCATGGCTTACCTTTACCACTCCAATGCAACAAACTCACTGGACCTTTATGCAAAGACCTACAGCTTCCTCTAACATTGTCTCCTCCTAAACCATGTTGGTTCCACCTATGATCAATTGCTTCAACGTTCCCTGCAAAGACTAGTAGAAACGGAGGCAACGAACCCAAATCGTAGATTCTCTTCTTCTTCTGTATTTGCATCCAAGTTTCAAGCTTTTCTCTGTAGTTACCTTGTCTCCATCTCACAAGATCCATCACCATCACACCCGTGTTGAAATAACAAGGCTTTCGACCCGAGAAGAACCCGGGTAAAGCCGGGTCGGACCAGAACCCTGAAGTGAAGTACTTTGTGAAGTTAGCGTGACAATACTCCGGAGCTCCGATGATTCGCGACCCTGTCAGAGTCGTGTTCCAAAGCTTCGTGATATCGTCGACGACGATGATGTCCGAGTCGAGGTATATGACTCGGTCGACGCATCGATCTAGTATGTCTCCGAGGTAGTTCCGAGCGTAGTTCAACGGGTTCTCAAGGGCTTGTCGGATCGAAGAAGAGATGAGGTTGATCACCGTGTCTTCCCGGAAAATGTAGACTTTGAAGTTAAGCGACGGAAACGTAGATCGGACGAGTTGACTCAAAACGCGTGGACTCGCCGGGTCAAACTCGGCAGCGATGAGATGGAAGAAAACGCTCTCTGGACACGACGCGTGGCGGAGCATTGAATGAACGGCTGCGATTGAGCCACGCAAGTACTCCGAGTCGAGCGTCATAGCTACGTGAACTAACGAAGCGTCGCAAGACGACACGAAGTTCTCTCTGTTTGACGATTGAGACGCGCACTCCTTGCCGTTTCTGTACTCGGGAGCTTCTACGAACGGACCAAAATCAAATCCGTTCCCTACGGCGGCGGAAACGGCGGAGATTCTCCCCGGAATCATCCGTATTCCGTCGGAGAACTGTAGAATAAACACCAAGAACACGACAAACGCTAAAACCGCGGATTTCATCGGAAAACGCAACCGCATTTTCAGAAAACGCGTTTTTTATTTACTACAATGGAGTAAAGATCTGTGCTTTATACCGCTACTGTTATAGCATTTTCAAGAACTGTGAAGCTTCTTGAGATATAAATTACTCCAAAGCAGATGAAGAAGAAGAAGTCAAGTCTCTCTCTTTATTTTGGCTTTAAGAGGAGAGATTTGGTTGACACGCGTAATGAAAGCGCGTGGAAGTGATGTTTGGTTTTAGTCGTTAAATTTTACTCGTTTAGTGGTAATGTGTGTGTTAATTGAGATCAATCCCAACGTAATTACCTATTCTAACTGATGGGATTAAAAATATTTTGGTAATTAAAAATTATCGTCTGTGTGTTGGTGTACCGTAAGAGTGGAATTTAATGTTGAGGAGCTTTTGGAAACTCGTGTTCGGTCTGTGCCAGCTGTGAACTCGATGGAACCAGCTGGATGATTGTCTTAAAAGCTCTAGCCTCTATGGGTTCGATATACGGCTGAGATGTGACGATGAGAAGTCTTTTGATTGGTTTGATGATCAAACCCAAACTTTCTCACGTGCGCCCGCACGCTTGTTTTCTGAGCTGTAAAATATGTATCTTGACGGTAAAATGTGATTGGTAAGTAACAACAACGCATAGAATAATTCCGAATAATGTTTGGGCAATAACTGATTCTGGACCAATAAAAAAAATTTAAAAATATTTACACAGTTTTACTAAAAATAATAGTATATTTTGTATACGTAAACAAAATTAAAAAAACAAGTAAAATTAAGATTTCCAGATTCGAATTTCTAACAGATTTAGTTTATCTAAATATTGGAAGAAAGTGAATCTAAAGAGTATTTTTATGTTTCAACATTATCGTTGTTGGAATAACGAGTAAGGAGCGTGTCTCACTACGAATATTCTCGTTATGTGGTGCCATTTAATAAATGTTTTTTTTTTCCTATCTTGTCAACGTTTCCTAATGCCACTCAATAAAATTATCGCGATACATTGTTATATTCAATTTGTTTTATAGGTAAAATGAAAATTCATTTCGTTAGTGCTGCCGTATAATCATTTGATGAACTACTATCAAATTAGACATGTGTTAGTGTAAGTTAATTAATGGTAGGTTTCAACTAGTCTATCGACTACGGACTACCAAGTACCAAATATTGTGGTCACAACAGAATAAAGAACCAACCTTCTTATGATTACTTTGAGTTCTTTGAATTTTATTACTATTAGCACTACAATTTGTCTGCCATGTTCATGCAAAGAAAAAAAACAACAACCAAACAAATAGAAACACTAAACTTCGTGGCATAAACACTTCCCATCTGCTTTTATTTATATTTTTTATATTTAATTTAATTTCTTAACATACAAATATCATTAACAAAGACTGATATTGGTAGTAGTAGTCTTGGATACGAACGAAGAAAGCAGAATAAATTGAGTTAGGTGGTTAGTGGTAGAACAATGATGTCGTTATGGATACGGACGGAGAAGGTAAAGATAGAGATGCTTTTTCTCTTTATTTCGCTGTTCTATTTTTTTGGGTATTATAAAAGCGTTGTTTGGTGTGTGACAGTTTATGATTTACTAATTTGAAAATTGTATGCCTTTGCGTGGCGAATACAACACGGGTTCATTGTGATTTTTTGTCTTCACCTCTCCACTTGCTTCTTTATTCACTACATTCCGACAGCTAAGTAGAAGACAAACAAAGCCACTAGTAGTAGTAAAGTAAACACAGCTCTTTGCCTTCTCTTCTCGTTTCTGCTGTTATACTAACTCCGAGGCATACCAAATTTTTATCTTCATTTTTGTTATAAATTAAACTTTTACAAAGATCCAAAGACATCTTTAGATGACTAAAACCGTCCTCATTTTTATATGTTTGTTGTTTGTAGGTGCTTAAAGAAATAAATATGTTACTCCTTCCGTTCTAGTTTAACTGTCGTTTAAAGTTTTTGCACATAAATTAAGGAAACTATTAAATTTTATGTTTTGCCCCTCATTAATATATTTTATAATTTTTTCATTAGTTGAAACTTTAAAACAATAGGGATAAGACTGGAATATTCATCAAACATCTGCATTGAAAATTTAAAACGACAACTAATATGAAACAAAAATTAAATCCTAGAACAACAACTAAATTAGAACGTAGGGAGTACTAGAAAAGAACATTTGGAGACAATAATTGTTCTTTCAATTTCAAGAATCAATGCTTAAATTTCAAAATAAAATAAAAAGAATCAATGCTTTTGACATTTTTTTTGCGTCTTGACATCGTGAAGAGTTGTTAAAAATAGGAATTGATAAACTGATAAAAGAAAGGCTATGCACTTGGAATTAAGTTGAAAAATCCAACATAATTGGAGCAAGTTTTTGTTGCACTGTCTTGAACTTTATTGAACCGGAAGCTCCTGCAGGAGTTTGCTGTTGTGATGAATGTAAGAGACGAGATATGTGATGCGAGTAACCACAACCAAAATTTATGTAAGTGTTGACTAGAAAGGTAATCACATACCTTTAGCTGTGTGATTACCTTTAGCTCTTTCTCAGTAGATGTGTGATTACCTTTAGCTCTTTCTCAGTAGCTATGTCATGAGATATGATCAACTTTCTCACTCTATCGATTGGATCTCGCACCTTTAAGTCATAAGGTACATGTATACAGATTAAAAGTTTGAAACTCTTAATGATTGACCTGCATTACTATGAAAAAAATACTAGTAACTAACTTGCCTCACACCTGAGATCTCATCACGTGTACGGTAAGTGCTTCCTGGGTCAGACATAGAGTGACCATAGTACCTATACGTGTCCATCTCAAGGATCTGCTCAAACAAAGGTAATGTATGATGGTCATTCCCCTTAAATGAAGAAGTGTTGATAAGAACATGTAGAACTTCATAAACAGCTACATGATAGAAATGTTTTATAGAGGTTTCTAGAGACGTTGACGTTATCTTGTGAGTTGTACCAATTGATAGTAGCGTATTAATCATGTGCTGTCATTTTTACATGGAATAACACTCAATAATCACTAGACACTAGCGGCACTTGTTATCAAAGAGATAAAACAGATGCCAACATTGTAACTCTGCGGGATAAACAGTACTACAGAAACAGTTTTCTTTCAAACACAGCCTCATTCAATCCAAAATCCCAGCTAATTCAAGCAATCAATGTTGTTAGCAAAGCAAAGTGGCCCAAAACAAAATTCCCACACATGTAAGCACAATTTTTATTCAATTTCTCAGAATTATTGAAGTTATTCCAATTTGATTTTGAGAAACTGTAATGTGACTGAACGAAACTTAAAACATGACCATTCTTGAGTGCGTGTTCGTTGTCAAACTTGCACGCTTGCTACACAGCCAGTGCATCCATACCATCCACCTAGTACACACAACACAGAAGATGATCACAACTTAGCTAACTTAGCTTCAAAGTCACACAACCTCAAACCAGAAAATTAAACATGGATATATATGATTCAATATGTCAAAATCAAACTACAAAGATAGAGACTATCAAAGACAATCAACTTCAAAACTAACTCCATTACAAAACACATTCCACAAAGACAAAGTAAAGTCACTGACAATGATTATTCTCATAAACCAAGATCGATGGCAAATCCCAAAGAGCGCAACAATATTCAAAGCCTCAAACAACTGTCCCTGATTCGCAGCACCATCCATCACCATACAAAGTAAAGGTAACAGCTTCATCCTTAGAATACTTCTGAGCAAAAGCCAAACCACATCTCAAAGGAACTGCTGAGCTCCAACAATCCCATGACCACCGTAAAACGACGAATCCTTCTTCAAAAAATGCATAGAACCACCTTTACCGTTAGAGTGAGATGATCTTCATCTCCTCTCCATTGTAATGAATTAATGATAAATATATATTTTTTCCTCTCCCTAGTAGAATTATGTTTGAAACAAATTTAAAGCAAACAAAAAAAATTAAGGGCAATTCTCAAAAATAGCACAAAATTAAGTTTTTCTTCCAAATTTAGCACACATTCTTCTATTTTCCAAAATTAGCACACATACTCTAATTAAATACCATAATCTTAAATATTAATTAAAATATTTAATAAAAATCTCAATCATTATCTCTCCAGAAATCGTAACTGTAAGTTTGAGATTTCATTTCACCGGTGACGAGCTCTAATCGGAACGATGAAGCAGTTTCACAAACAAATCATGATGAAGAAACAATTCCGCCGATAGAATCCTTACTCTACAAGACCTTGAAGCATCCTAGATCTCTCGCCAATCGATTATCATCGATGATTGATCGCCATATTCTCGCCGCTGTGTTCGCCTTGCCGTATTCCCATCGCCGATCTGTCCTCGCGGATCTTGTCGTCTCGCCGATCTTGTCATCTCGCTTTATTCATCTTATGTGAATTGGATCAGATATGATGGATTCTGTGAAACGAGTGAAAGAGGAGCGAACAAAGCCGGAGATAGGAGACCTGAGATTGCGTGATCTTGTTCTTGTTAAAGTCAAAGACTTCTCTATTTGACCTACTAAGGTATGTGTCCTACTCACCTTCTCTCGCTTAAAGCTCCAGTTACGTGTTCTAGTGAGTGATTGATTTTGCTTGAATTAATCTTATATGAAGAACCTTATTTATTGATTATGTTTGGTTTGTTTGTTCTCTAATGATGTTTGATTTTTGAAACTGTGATTATAGTTGGAGATTTTGTTCATTTTTTTTTGGGGCCAAGTTTGGCTCTTAAGCAAATGATGATTTTGTTATTTTGTGTTTGTATTAATTTAGTTATAAAAATCTGTTGATGGAATAATTGATTTTTTGTAAGCTTTTTCAGGATTGCTCTAATGCTTTGTTTCCTCCTGGGAATGTCTCACCTTGGTAGGCTTACTAGGCTTGAAAACAATAGTGTAATTTTCAACCTTATTTGTTATGTTATCTTCAGAGTATTGGATTTGTTTGAATTGCCCTTAACAAGGATATTTCCTCTGTTTTTTCTTTTGTTTAAGTTCTCTGTTTTTTAAAATATTTTCTCATGTTCTTGCAACTTGAAAACCCAGCTCCCAACACCCAACATCCAACACTCCTTGAAAAATTCAGGAAGGATTCCACATAATTCAGGAAGGAGTTCCACACAATTTAGGAAAGCTGTCTTGAACTTCAGGATGATCTTCATCAAAAGTTTGGATTTCTGGATGAAATTAAGGCTGGATAATCAGAGAACACTAAAAGAATTTTGGCTTCATGGTTTTTTTCTTCCTTTGTTGTCTGTTCGTAATTAGTTTGCTACTAGTTTTAGGACTGAGTAAAAATCTTCATGATTTCTCAATATTTGATCGTTTTTCAACATGGTGTCGAGAAAGGAGTAGTTCAGATGTTGCATCAGACTGATCAGATAAATAAGTTACTAGTAAAGCACCACAATGACTTTGTTTCAAGAGATTTTAGCTTAGACAACAAGTAAATAAAGTTGAAAATGAGATGATGAAGCAATTACAGTTGTGCAACCACATATACTATCTTTCAAATTTATTTTCATAAAATCATTATTCATAGATGTTTCCTTACTCAATACAAACTTTTGTTGATAGCACCCCACACACTCTTTGAAAATTCAGGAAAGATTTCATGAACTTCATGAAAGCTTGATTGAACTTCAGGATGACCTTCATAAGAAGTTTGGATTTCAAGATGAACTTAGACATGCACAAAAATGATATCATTACTCCTCACTAATGGAGTAACTTCAACATATTAAGGCAAAACACCAAAAAGAGATTTAGAAACATATTTATTTAAATTTAGGAAGGAAACCTTAAACTTCATGATAGCCTTCATAAGATATTTAGGAAGACAAAAAATAATATTATTACTCTTATACATATATAGATAAAATATCATGATGTGCACAAAATAAAATCATGTATGCCTCACCAATGGAGTAATATGTGATACATGAAGGCAAAACATTAACTAAATTATTAAAATCTCTTCTTTTTTAATTTAGGAAAGATTTCATAATGTTTCGGAAAATGTCTTTCAAATTGAGAAAGATTTTCCTAAATATTCATAAATCCCAAAATTGGTGATGAAAAGAACCAGAAGATCTTCCCCACTGTATTCTGCATCATCATCAACACTGAATGGTGAGATCGATGGTGTTCGTCGTCCTCCTTTTTCTTCTCCTCCTCCTCCTCCAATAATCATCACAATCAGATTTTGTTTTGATGATGTAGTTCTTTCCCCACCTTCTCTGTAGCTATAAAACAAGACCATAAAAGCTCATCCGATTACACCTGGCAAGAAAACAACAACATAGCTACAAATCTAATTGTGAATTTGATTGGTGAAGAGAAGCCGTTAACAACAAAAGAGCTTCATTATAATTGGCTTAATTCCTCAATTAAAATCCATATATAAGAATCAAGATTAAAAGACATATATAAGAATCACGATTAAAAGCCATATATAAGAATCACAATTTCATTGAGAATCAAAAAAACCTGAAATCTGAATTGATTCACAAAAAAGAAGAAGAAGAAGAAGATGAAGAAGAAGAAGCGTCATCTGAAACTTTGCCTGAAAGTATGGAAATCGTAAGTTTAATAATTGATAATTTAATATATAAAAAATTAATAATTAATTTGTATATATATTCACAAATGCTAATTTTGAAAAATTTGGGAGGATGTGCTAGGTTTGGAAGAAAAACTTAGATTAGTGCTATTGAAGGGTATTTCTCAAAAATTAATGAAAATATGTTATAAGTTGACTCGATATTTACGGATGTCTTTCTTATTTTCGAAAACATTAATCCTATACTATGAAGTTGAAAGAAGCTCCCCAACACACATAGCAAACCATTTTTCTCTATAACTAAACCATGTATTATATTTTCAATGCTTATATGAAAAACTTATATGTGCTTATATGAAAAA
This sequence comes from Camelina hispida, assembly GCA_023657505.1. Lineage (NCBI taxonomy): Eukaryota > Viridiplantae > Streptophyta > Magnoliopsida > Brassicales > Brassicaceae > Camelina > Camelina hispida. The sequence continues at coordinate 38,516,406 of CP094634.1, read as the reverse complement.
CATATGAAAAACTGATATGTGTACACATATCAGTTTGTTTTAATTTAATTTTAAATTTTATTACTGTACTACCGCTGGACAAATTTTGATTTTATTTTTTTAAATATAATTTACTATTGAAATATAATTTGTGTCTAAGTTTTTTTGTCTAATTATATTCAAAAATTTATATATGTCTCATCATGAATGAGAATTAATAATATGTGTATAAGTGAATGATATTATTTTATTTTATGTATATATTAATCTAATAATATACACAATTGTTGGCCTAATTTCTGTCCATCTAGCAATCATTTTTACTGCTAAATAAGTATAATTTATAAGTTTAAAATTATGAATATGTTTTTGACCCATAAAAAGGATTAAAAACATTATTATATTAGAATAATATCTTGTAATTTATTGTTCGTATGGGTTTGTTTGGGTCATTGTTTTTTAGACTGGATCATATTTTAGTTGCTGGACTTAACTGGACTTGCAAGATTTTCATGTCATTAAATTAGTTGATAGATTTGATATATATCAATTTCTTATTCTTCGTATATATTAGTTTCATAGGGAGATTGATTGATATATCAAACAGACTACAGAGGCTCATAAAATGAATAGAGAACAATAGAATTCAATGTCATTAAATGCAAAAACTTTCAAAAACAGATTTAAATGGTAAAAACTGCTGGAAAAATATTAGTATTGATGCCGCGTGCTTGGCTAGTGTTTGCTCTGAAGGCAGACTTCTCTTTGCCATTGTCTTTTCGCTCTCCCTTATTGCCTGGTTTTAGCTATTAGTTTCTGAAACAACCCTTCCCGTTTTTTTTTTTAATACCTTAATTTACTAGTGGTCCCATACCCACTAACATCCTAACATCAATCAATAACTGCGGATAACCCAATAACACAAATTCCATTAAACCAAAAGAATTCCATCAATCAAATCAATAACCAATACATAAATCAAATAAAGAATTAACCAACAACTAACATCTTACAATGTTCCATTGACTTAATCTAGCAACCTAACAACAGCTAGACCACAATCAATCAAGCCTCTAGAACATCCTCCTCCTCATCGCCTTTGATCCCACGTTCACACTTTTCCTTTACCTGCACACCACAAACAACAATTGAGATGCGTAAGTATTATCACAAATACTTAGTGAGGCCATCCTCCCATCTACTAGGTTATAAACACAAGCAAATGAGACCCTCATGTTTAAACAAAACAAACAACACACAACAATACATCAAACCAGGAAAACAAGTCTCGGATAGGACTAGTGTCGACCGATGCCAAACGGTGTCAATCGAAGCTACAAAACGAAGGTGTTGACCGATGCCAATACAGTGTCGACCGATGCCCCTCAAAATGGTGTCGACCGATGCTCTTGAGTGTCGATCGATGCCTCCTCTGCAATCACGATCTGCGCGAATCCGAAAATCGAACTCTTCTCCCAAATCATCTCGAATCCGTCTCAAACTCACCCAAACAACTCGGAAATCACTGGGAATCACAAAAGCAACGAACCCAAGCAACAAAACAACACAAACAGCAAAGAAACACACAAAACAAGAGATCTCATGCTTAGATCAACCATGGTCAAGCACTCACCTCAAGAACAGGAAGATTGGATTGAGAAACGTGGAAAACAACACCTCCAGAAGCTCCCCTTCGATTCCAGCAACAGAAAACTCAAGAATAGCCAGCAATCTCACTAAATCTCTCTTAGGAATCTCAAGAACACTCTTTTCTCCTTTTCCTCTCCAAAAACACAAACGGCGACCAGAGAAAAAGACTAAAACCCTTATTTCGTCGATTTCCCTTTTAAATACCCGGTTTAACCACTAACCAAACCATCCCAATCGAAAAATCGCGAATTAAAACAAACCGGTCAAACCCAGAAATTAGTGGTGTCGATCGATCGACACTCCTTCCAAAATCACAAAATCTGGTTCGCGGATGTTACAATTCTCCCCCACCAATATGGATTCGTCCTCGAATCCCGCAATACCGTCCATCTGCCAAGGACCTCCGTGCCACCGTCAACACGGCCCGCACATCCCCAGACCGGACTAAACACCATCAGTCAAGGTTTCCCGTGCCACTGTCGCAACAGCCCGCACACCTCCGACTGACCCTCGAGGTCTCCCTCTAGCCAATATACTCGCATCATAACACTATTTGCTCACAACTCAGTGCTTCCCCCGTCCGTGGTCGCAACCAACAAATTATGCCGGCTCGCTATCAGGCCAACCGCCTTAAGCTACGACATCCAGGAAGTCACTCACACCCACTCCCCCCGCTCTCGGGTCGCAACCCTCGAGACATACCGGCTCACTGCCGAGCCTCGGCTCACAGCTACGGTATCCAGGGAGCCTCACATATCCCGCTCTCGGGTCGTCACCCTCAAGCGCGCTCTCGGATCGTCATCTGAAGCAACATACCACTCCCACTCTCTAGCCACAAAGTCCATCGAGCTACCGGAATCACGTGAGTTGGGCCCACACGGCCTAGAGCAAAACAAATACTGATGCTAACGAGTATCTCCCGGCTAGATCTACCTCAACATTTCCACAAAACTTTCCTTTCTAGAAAACTTTCTAATTTTGGAAACTTTCCTTTTGTGGAAACTTCCTATTTATGGAAACTTTCCAAAAATAGAAACCCGAGCTATTTCTCTTTTCCCATGACAACCACAGTCAACATAAAGAAAAATACTCATCTTATTAATCTCAAAATGTCATAATCTTACAATCTCAACGAAAATACATCAGAAAACCAAAAATACAATAACCGGAGCCATCAACCCGCATCCCGAGCACCACCTCATCTTGATACTTAGTCGCACAACCAACCACCCCTAAGCGACCAAAAATCAAGAGAGATGGGCTGGAATACTCCGTACCCGCTCCAGCCACGGACTACACCTCGGACCCGGCTAGACAAGCTCAAGCGGTCTGCTTCTCAAACCACTTCTTAAACCTTGCCTTCATCCTCGCCTCGGGCTCCCAAGTCTGCTCCTCTACTCCGTCACAGTCCCACAGGACTCTCATCAAAGGAATCTTCTTCTTCCGAAGTTCCTTGACTCTCCTCTTGAGCACCTTCAATGGTCTCGCCTCCAAAGTCATGTTAGGCTGAAGATCCTCAGGAATCTTAGCCAACAACTGATCACCCTCGTGAAGACACTTCCTTAGCATCGACACATGAAATACCTTGTGGAACGCACACATAACCTCAGGCAACTCCAGCCTATATGCCACTGGTCCCACCCGCTCAACCACTCTGAACGGACCCATGTACCTCGGACTCAACTTAGTCTCTGTCAATGACCTGTTCGGACCCCGCAACATGGCCATCTTGAGGTACACTGTAATGACCCTCACCAAGGGTAAAAATCCAAAAATGAAAGATCAAGGGAATGGACCAGAAAAGACTTGAAAAGAAAGAAGATGTTAAACAAAGAAGAACGACCAGAAGAAGTCCGAGGGAAAAGTTAGGAGTCGAAAAATGACCAAACCAAGACGGAGTGACCGGGAGTATGGCCAGAACACTAAGGATGATCGGGGAGTCAAGGAAATTGGCCGAAAAATGCCAAGGAGTGTTGCCAAGGAACATGTACCGAGAAAATTAGTCGAAGGCCCGAGAGGAATCGTCGAGACACACAGTCAAAACACCCGGGATGTAATGACCGAGCCAACCAAGGCGTACTGTCCGTATTGCCTGAGAAATTACCGAGCATACCGAACGGAACGGCCGGACGACCCAGAAAACTGTCCAAAGGAGATAAGAAGAGCTGGAGGGAAATATCAAAGGTGAAAGATAAAGGATTGAGTGTTTTGGGAAAATTTATTATTTTCTCAAAATTTCGACCAATAGGAAGCAAGATAAGTGGGGGAATTAATTTAATCAAAAAGATTAAAGGAGATAGTGGAAGATTAAGCTTAATCAAGGTGATTAAGGAAGAAGTGGTGTTAAGGTGGCCAAGTCTCACTAATTTTCACCAAGGAGACTTAAGGAGAAGAAGAGGACCACATTGAGCCAAGTCACACACTTACCTTATAAAATTATGTGGAGATTAGCGACATGCACTAATAAAAAGGGAGGACATGCACTAATGAGGAGGAGTTTTATGCACTAATAGAGGAGGATTAAGAGGCTAATTGGCGAGTTCTAATTGGATGGAGAGGCACTTGTCGCATAAACAAGAAAAGGGGAGAACACATGTCAATTTGCACTAAGGAGAGGAGGAGAAACTCGATCCTATAAATAGAGGGAGTGAAGCTCATTATCAAAGTTTCTCATTTTCTCTCATCTCACTAAACACTCAAACACTTAGAGTTTTGTTATCTCTCAAAGTTAAGAGAGAAACAAAGGAGAGATCGCCGAGAGAGAGATAGTCGCATAAAAGGAGGAGTTGCTGCCGAAGTAACCTTAGGCAAAGAAGCGGAGTTGTTATCAAGTGATCATCGAGAAAACACGGAGGTGGTGTCGAGATCAAACTGTTGGAAAGAAAGGAGCCTCTATCAAAGAACTCTTGGGAGGAAGACGCGGTTGAACTAAGTAAACCGATAACGAGAACGGTTGGAGGAGCGGAGGAGTGTTAAGCGAAGACCGTCTGATCGTGTGGTGCCGTGAGTCTGTGTGATCATCGTCGATACGCGAGAGGTGAGTCTGAGGTAGTGCATGTAAGATAGTTGCATGTAGTTTTGGTTGAAATTGATTGCATGTCGAGTAGGATTCATTTTAGTGGAAGGTGTAGATACACATCTAACTTGAATCACCATGCATGTTGAATTGGTTATATTTTAAGTAAATTGGGACTTAAAATTTGGTTAGAATTGCATGCTAAAATGAGCTAGTTTAACTTGAATATTTTCTTGTTAAAATCCGGTTGCATGCATAATAGATGATTAAATAATTTGCATTGTTTTGCATAATTTTAATCGAGGTTAGAACATGCTTAAAATTAACCTTAAGGATTTAATTGAGTAAACCGGTTAGGTTGCATGTTAATTTGAACTTGAGATTTAAATGGGTAAATCTTATCTTGGTTGCATGCTTAATAGGACTTGTTGCATTGTTTTTGCTTAAGTCGATTATTATTGTTTGCATGCATGTAGAATGATCTTAAGTTGCTTGATTTATTTCTTGCTCCTTGTTGATTATTCCATGTTGGTTTTTCTTGTGTGGTTGCTTGCATGCGTATACAATAATCCTAAGCTGCCTGATTTATTATCTCGCTTCTTGTGTGATTATTGCATGTTTTATTCTTGCTCGATTTCTTGCATGCATGCTAGATGAATCGTTGCTTGAATTATTTTTGTGCGTTTTATTTTAGCTAGTCTCTTGAATGTGTTTCTTGAGTCGTAGCTAGTGCAGTGTGTCGATAAGTCTGGTTCCAAAAGTATATGTCACGCGTGAGTTCCCACGATCACTTGCGCGGGGACATTGTTACGGCTGGCTAGCTACCAGCGTAACCGCTACATGACGATGTAGCCAAGTTGTGGGCTCATTGCTGGTGACCTTTGTGGTCTCGGCATGAGGGGGATGGTATGGAACAGAACAGATTATCGAAGGGCCCTAGGTGTAAAGAGTCTAGAGTAATCAAGTGTCTCTTGTTTATGGCTAGGCGTCTTTGCATGTTGTGTGTTGCGAGGTGAAAAGAGTCTAGGATGTTTCAAGCGTTCCTTGTCGTATTCTAGATGTCTTGTTTGGTGGTTCGCTTATGGAGTTTAGGGTAGTTCAAGTATTCCTTGTTTATCCTAGTTGTCCTTGCGAGTGTGTATAGGTGAAGAGTCTACAGTGAGCTTTAGTCGTCCTATGCGGCGAATAGGGAGTTAGAGCGTCGAGTCGAGTCACGTTGATCTAACCTCTCTTGTTTGATGGTGATTTCATTTGCTTCCGCTATAGCTTTTGTTGCGTACTTTGATAACTTGCTAGTTGTTTAGCTTGCTTGTTTTCTTTGATTACCGGGGTAGTCGGGTTGGGAAATAGAATCCTGTTTAGGATATTAAAAGGGGGTACCCAGACTCACTGAGTAATCTAAGATTACTGAAACATGGTTTTTTTTTTGTGATGTGGATGGTGAATGTGTGTGCAATGTGTATGATATGGAATGATGATGGGTGTTTCAATTCCCCTTATGCAGTTGCAGTATAAGAGGTGTCAATCCAGTCTGAGTGCTTGTGAACAATCAAGATATGCATATGAATCTAAGTTAAGCCAAATATGAAAGGATGTTTGTCACTAACAATCCTATGATGATAATGATGAAAAGCAGAAAGTAAACTACAAGAACTAGGAACTAAATGCAAATAAGACAGTATGATTATGATCTAGAAACAGAAACAGAAACTGTAAATTCTAGAATGGAACTAATGCAAGGCAATTAATGAACTAGATGCTAAGTGAATGAAATGAAAATGCAATAGGAATGAAACAAAAATGAAGCAAGACAAACACAAAACATAAACAAGTAATCTGGGGAGCAGCTCGATCAGCACTCGACCGAGTGTAGGTCGAGTGGGTGGTCGAGTGAGGTAAAAACGTGAAAACAGAGCAAGACACTAAAAACAGAGCAATACTAAATCAGATCAAACAACAAGCAAACGATGATATTTAAACTAGAAATTCAATAAACAAAGAAGGTTCCTGAGGATGGATTCATGGGATAAACTAATCATTGTGGTGATCTAACTTAATCAACAAATCTCAAGCAAAGCTATGAGCTGACCTCTAGACATATTAATCTAAGACAAGTCTCTCCCACTCTCATGGTCAAGAGACAATCAAACCTATGCAATCCTAGACTTGCTCTCACAATGAAAAGAATCTACACAAGCAGGCATTAAGCAATACATCTCAAACCAAACAAGACCCCTAATCTCTTAGCAAGCCTAATGGTAAGCTCTAGATCTAGCCTTATCTATGCTTTCTAAACATTGGTGTGATGCTAAAAAGCTTAAGATCAGATCCTACCCTCTCAGATATAGAATCAGCATTAAGAACATCTAGCCTAGAAGAGATCTACAACAAACAAGCTTGATCAAATCAGAAACACCACAAGATCAATCTATCCTAACCCATCCTCAAGATCCTAAGGTAACTACTCACAAGACATGATCAAACAAATCATAAACCCAGAAATCAATGAAACTTGCATGATTAGAAAGATAAGAATGAGATCTACAACTTTAAAGAAGGAATCAAACTCAAATTCTTAAAACCCAGAAAGTTATTCAACAACCAAGTTTCAAGGAATCTTCCTTTTTCTCAAGAACAAAATCTAAAAATTTAAGAAAAGGCAAAAGGAATAATATTCCCAAAAAGGTAAAAACTAGGTTTCTGAAAAGCTGACTAAAAAAATCTAGGAAAAGAGAGAGAGAGAGAGAGAGTTTTGGTGGCTGCAGTACAAGGGCTTTTATAGTGGGGAAGGTGGAAGCCCTAAAATAGAAAAAGTCAAAGCAGTCAACGGACTGGTCAACTCGACCAGTGCTCGGTCGAGCTAGGGGTCGAGCTGGCTTCCCTGGTGCAACTCCACTCGGTCGAGTCCATCTCCCACTCGGTCGAGTGCTGGTTCGAGTGCTTGGTCGAGCTGGACTCCGGACCTTGGTTCTTCAGCCTTAACTTCCTTGTTTCCCCCTTATGACAGCTTCACATCACTTCTCCTTTGCTTCCATGCTCCTCAAGCTCCAAAATCACCTATTTATGCATGAAAAGATGCAAATGCAATGCAACTAACCTCTAATGCATGAATGGACCTAAAGCTACACAATAATGGTGAAAATGGATAGAAAAATATGCAAAAGATGTGAATAAACTAAGGGAAAACATGGTGAAATATATGAACATCAATTACTCATGTCTCAGTTGTTGTGGTTTTGCAGGGAAGCCTAAGTGAGTCTAGAGCCGGAGCAAACTTTAGGGTACCGGATAGGGTTTTCTTGTGTTCCTTGTAAAACCCTATAATTTTACAAATGGTTATGAATATATTTTTCCGACTATCTATATATATATTGCTTTAATAATTTGTTCGTGATGAATTATTTTACTAAAGTAATACATATACGGTTTTCAGGAAAGCATGGCAAGTTGCAAATGATACTCGGCCTTGTCCGGGCTAACACAACGCACCAGGCCGCGAGGGTTGCAAAGCCTAAGTAACCTCGGTTGCGGGTGGGATTGTGCTAGGGAGGATCGGTCGGGAAGTCTGCAGCTTCCGTCCCTCGGCCGGACCACCTCGGCGCAATTCTGCGAGTGGCGTCCCGTGGCTGTCCGATGGCCTTCGTGGTCCTAGGACGGTTCGGGGGCGTTACATACACTCTATCCCCAACCTGAAACTCAAGATCCTTTCTCCTCTTATCAGCATAGCTCTTCTGCCGATCCTGAGCCTCCTTCATGTTCAGCCTCAAAACCCGAATCTTCTCCGAGGTCTCCTGAACAAAATCTGCACCAAAAATGCTCCTCTCCCCCACCTGAGTCTAACACAACGGTGTACGACACGGTCTCCCATACAAAGCCTCATAAGGAGCCATCCCAATACTAGTCTGGTAGCTGTTGTTATAAGCAAACTCCACCAAACTCAGATGATCTGCCCAATGACCACCCCAATCCAGCACACACATCCTCAATAAATCCTCCAGAATCTGGATCGTCCTCTCTGACTGACCGTCCGTCTGAGGATGATAGGCTGTACTCATATGCACCTTCGTGCCCATCTCTGCCTGAAACGCCCTCCAGAACACCTAAGTGAACTTGGAATCCCTATCAGACACAATACTAGCAGGCACACCATGCAATCTGACTATCTCCCTCACATACTTCTTGGCCAATACCGCTGCTCCATCAGTTTTCTTGATGGCCAGAAAATGTGCAGACTTAGTCAAACGGTCCACAATGACCCAAATAGCATCAAACGTCCTCGACACAGGCAAACTACCACGAAGTCCATCGTGATCAAATCCCACTTCCACTCTGGAATAGGCAAACTCTGCAATAAACCACCAGGAACCTGATGCTCTGCCTTCACCAACTGACAAGTATCACACTTCGCCACCCAGTCGGCCACGTCCTTCTTCATCCCGACCCAGTGATAATACCGCTTGAGGTCACGGTACATCTTGGTCGCCCCTGGATGAATAGAGAACTTGCTCGAATGAGCCTCTCTCAGTATCTCCTGCCTCAAATCCTCACCCTTGGGCACACAGATCCGACCATGCACAAGGATAGTACCATTAGCAGAAACATGATACTCTGCACCCGCAGCCTTAGATGCATTCATCAACCCCTCATCGCTCCCCTGAGCTAACCTCACTCTGCTCAACAAATCCGCTCTATCAGCTGCCTCCAAACCCAAAGGTTCCTGTGAGATAGCACACAAACTCAATGCACTGATCTCACCTACCAATGCCTCCATATCCTGCTCCTGAGCCGAAGCCACCCGCTTCCGACTCAAGGCATCTGCAACCAAATTAGCTTTACCAGGATGGTAAGCTATATCTAGATCATAATCTGCTACTAACTCCATCCAACGCCTCTGCCTCAAATTCAGCTCAGGCTGAGTAAAAATGTACTTCAGACTCTTGTGATCTGTAAACACCTGCACCTTCCCACCATACAGATAGGATCTCCAAATCTTAAGAGCAAAGATCACTGCTGCCATCTCCAAATCATGAGTGGGATAATTAGCTTCATGGTTCCGCAACTGCCGCGAAGCATAGGCTATAACTTTCCCCTGCTGCATAAATACACATCCCAACCCCACTCTAGAAGCGTCTGTATACACAACATAAGGCTCGTCCTGCTCAGGCAGTGCTAACACCGGCGTGGTAGTCAACATCTGCTTGAGACTTGCAAAACTTGCCTCACACTCTGGTGACCACACAAATGGGACATCCTTCCCTGTAAGCTTAGTCATCGGCTGTGCCATACTCGCAAAACCCCGAACAAACCTCCTGTAGTAACTTGCTAACCCCAGGAAACTCCGAATCTCAGTGGCACTCTGCGGCCTCGGCCACTCCCTGATGGACTGAATCTTCTCTGGATCCACTGAAACTCCCTCTGCAGAAACAATGTGTCCTAAGAACCCCATCTCACGCTGCCAGAAACTGCACTTGCTCAGCTTAGCAAACAACTTCTGCTCCCTCAGCTTCTCCAACACTGCTCTCAGATATACTGCATGCTCCTCAGGACCCTTAGAATATACCAGGATGTCGTCGATGAAAATGATGACTGACACGTCCAGAAACTCCTGGAACACGCTGTTCATCAATCTCATAAACGCAGCTGGCGCATTTGTCAACCCGAACGGCATCACCACAAACTCGTAGTGCCCATATCTCATCCTGAAGGCTGTCTTCCTCACATCTGCCTCATGTATCGGAATCTGATGATATCCTGATGCCAAATCGATCTTGGAGAACCAAGTAGCACCCCTCAACTGATCCAACAACTCATCAATCCTCGGGAGTGGGTACTTGTTCTTCACAGTAACTCGGTTCAAACCCCGATAGTCAATACACAACCGAAAACTCCCATCCTTCTTCTTAACAAACAACACCGGAGCTCCCCACGGTGAACAACTAGGACGGATAAAACCCTTGCCCAACAAATCCTCCAGCTGCTTCTTCAGCTCTGCCATCTCTGCTGGAGCCATCCTGTAAGGAGCCTTGGATAACGGCATCGTCCCTGGTTCCAGCTCAATAGTAAAAGGATCCGACCGAGATGGTGGTAATCCCTGCAATGACTGGAACACATCCTCAAAGTCCTCCACAACCGGAATACCGCTAACCGTAGACTTCCCCACTGACTCTGGCATAGATATAGTAACCAGATAAGCCTCACGGCCCTTCTCGATCATCTTCCCTGCCTGAACGGCTGAGATCACGAGACTCCCTGAAGTCGGTCTAATACCCTGAAAAACCAACTTCCCTCCTGGACGCTCAAACTCCACTCTACCCCGATAGCAGTCCAAATGCACCTTATACCGATGCAACCAATCCATACCAAGAATAACATCATACAACTCCACTGGACTGATAAGCAAATCCGCTGGCCACGACTACCCTGCGATCTGAATATCAACTCCTCCAGCTCATCCAATAACCCTCAGGAACTTGCCTCCCGCAACTCTGACAACTCTTGAACGCTCTCCAGGATCCCCTCTGATCCCCGCACTCTCGGCACACTCCGGAGTAATGAAGCTATGAGAAGCTCCAGAATCAAACATAACGTGGGACTTAAACCCGCCCACCAACAAGGTCCCTACACAAACCTCATGTGTTGAGAACCTAACACTTGCCCACAAGCAAAAACAAATATAATCTGAACTATTGAATTAACCAAGTTCGAATCTCAGAAGTTATACCTGTGATCGCTCCCGCACTAGTGCCACCGGGCTCCTGGGTCGAATACACCTGAGATGTCGGCTCGATCCAACCCACCGGCTGCACACCGTGCTGCACAACCTGCTGCGTCCCTGGCTGAGCTCCAGCCTGCAACACTGCTACTGCCCTCTGCTGCAACTTGGGACAACGAGGCTTGATATGCCCCGTCTCTCTGCAGTAGTAACACACTCGAGTATCTGCCCGCGGCTCCGTCACCGCCCGCTGCTCTGTCACTACCCGCTGCTCACCTCGCTGTGGACAGCTAGTCACCTTGTGGTCCCTGCTACCACACCCAAAGCATCTTGCACCCCCATGCCTCGATCTCTGCATGACATCAAACTTCCGCTTCTGCCCTTGCGCAGGCTTGCCGCCCTTGCTAGGAACAGAAGACGGCTCAGACTGCTGTGGCTGCACTGAAGAACTGACCACAACCACCTGTGACCTCAAGTCATCCTCTATTCCAGCTACAACCTCAACCAACTCCGCTCTCGTAGCATAACTCCTCACTCTGCACCGAGTCCTCAAATCATCCCGCAGAGCCAACAAAAACCTCCGCACCTGAGCCGCCTCTGGCTCCCATGCCCTGCCTGCATACCCCACAAGCCGACTGAACTCTGCATCCAGCTCCCGCACTGTACGGTCTCCCTGAGTCAACCCCAAGAACCGTGCCTCCATACGATCAAGAGCCTCCTGAGGAAAATACTTGGAGTTAAACTCACTCACAAAATCTCCCCAAGACATACCCTACTGCACCCTCCGTGCTGTCACCGACCTCCACCACACACGTGCATCTCCTGACAAGTAAAACACTGCCAGATCCACCTTGTACCGGTCGGGACACCTAAGCGAAAGGAAAATATCCTCCATCCGCTCTCTCCACTCATCCGCTACACTCGGATCGGTACTCCTTGAGAAATACCCTGCTCCCACATGCCGCAACTGCTCCATCATCCGCACATACTGTGCATCCACTACCTCGGTCCCCGGCTGCACACCTGCCTGCAAACCCGCTGCAGGCTGCACCACTGGAACCTGTCCACCACCCACTGGCGGCACTACTGGATCCTGCCCACCAACCACCGGCGGCACTACTGGATCCTGCCCACCAACCACTGGCGGCACCACTGGACCCTGCCCACCAACCACTGGCGGCACAACTGCTGGAAGTCGCTGCAAAGCCTGAGCTACCTGAGCTAGCAAGTCCATCAAGACATCCTCCCTGCCCGGAGCACCTCCTGCTGCAACCCCCACACCCGGGGCAACACCGTGACCAACACCGTCACCCAAACCAGCCTGGTCTCCAGACACAATAGGATCAGCCTGTGACTCCGCTACCTCCTCACTGGCCATGCTCTGGGTCACACTCTCACTGGCCACAGGAACCTGAGCTCGTCCCCGACCACGACCACGACCACGACCCCGACCCCGACCACGACCACGACCACGACCACGCCCGCGACCAGCAGCAACCTCACCTCTAACCATCTGTATCATCCAAGAACAGAAGGCTAAGCAAACAATAGAACTCATACACAAAAACACAACTTACCGTGGAATCACAAAACAGGCTCGAAGAGGATGTTCTAGGACTTCATGCCACACACAATTGCCATTCACACAATCAACTATAGCATGGAATCCTAAACATTAACAGCAAAAGCACAATGAACCCTAGACCTAGAACCGTAAGGGCTCTGATACCAAAATGAAACAACCCTTCCCGTTTTTTTTTTAATACCTTAATTTACTAGTGGTCCCATACCCACTAACATCCTAACATCAATCAATAACTGCGGATAACCCAATAACACAAATTCCATTAAACCAAAAGAATTCCATCAATCAAATCAATAACCAATACATAAATCAAATAAAGAATTAACCAACAACTAACATCCTACAATGTTCCATTGACTTAATCTAGCAACCTAACAACAGCTAGACCACAATCAATCAAGCCTCTAGAACATCCTCCTCCTCATCGCCTTTGATCCCGCGTTCACACTTTTCCTTTACCTGCACACCACAAACAACAATTGAGATGCGTAAGTATTATCACAAATACTTAGTGAGGCCATCCTCCCATCTACTAGGTTATACACACAAGCAAATGAGACCCTCATGTTTAAACAAAACAAACAACACACAACAATACATCAAACCAGGAAAACAAGTCTCGGATAGGACTAGTGTCGACCGATGCCAAACGGTGTCGATCGATGCTACAAAACGAAGGTGTCGACCGATGCCAATACAGTGTCGACCGATGCCCCTCAAAATGGTGTCGACCGATGCTCTTGAGTGTCGATCGATGCCTCCTCTGCAATCACGATCTGCGCGAATCCGAAAGTCGAACTCTCCTCCCAAATCATCTCGAATCCGTCTCAAACTCACCCAAACAACTCGGAAATCACTGGGAATCACAAAAGCAACGAACCCAAGCAACAAAACAACACAAACAGCAAAGAAACACACAAAACAAGAGAGATCTCATGCTTAGATCAACCATGGTCAAGCACTCACCTCAAGAACAGGAAGATTGGATTGAGAAACGTGGAAAACAACACCTCCAGAAGCTCCCCCTTCGATTCCAGCAACAGAAAACTCAAGAATAGCCAGCAATCTCACTAAATCTCTCTTAGGAATCTCAAGAACACTCTTTTCTCCTTTTCCTCTCCAAAAACACAAACGGCGTCCAGAGAAAAAGACTAAAACCCTTATTTCGTCGATTTCCCTTTTAAATACCCGGTTTAACCACTAACCAAACCATCCCAATCGAAAAATCGCGAATTAAAACAAACCGGTCAAACCCAGAAATTATTTTTCTTTTACTTTTAAAAATAAACTGTTTTAAAAAACGAATTATCATTTTTTAAACGAAAATTAGAAAATCTCAAAAATAAAATTATTGAATCACATTTTAAATTATTAAAAATGGAAAATAAATACTATTTTTGAATTTTAAATTATAGATTCTCTTTTAGTTAATTCTTTTCCATTTACATTTTTGTTGGAATCCTTTTTAGCCTTATAATTAATTTACTTTTTGGTTTATTAAATTAGTTGAACTATTATTTAAAATATATTTGCCCACACAAATTTATAAAAGAATTGAATTAGGGATATATTTGACCACAAAAACAGTTTAGACAATAATTCTTTTTAAAAAAGGTTTTTTCCACACAAGTCAAATTGTTATTTGGTTAATTGAATTTAATTTTTTTTCGCAAAACAAAATTATAAATAAGTGTTTAACTTAACTGTTGTAGGTCTAATGTCGACAAAGGCTCAGATGGAAAATATATGTTTAACTGAAATAGAATTGATGTTGCGATCGAATGGAACGTCTCTTACGGCGTTTGAGAAAATACCTAAACCAGATAATAGTATGATGATCACAGATGTAGATAGGCTTATCGCATATGAGAGAATATATAAGCCTCACAAACAACAGAAATTGTACAATGAGTTGTTACCTATGCTAACTGAGGAGCAAAGACGTGGTTATGAAGAAATCATTCACACTGTGAATCACGACAAATGTGGTATATTTTTTGTTCATGGATTTGGTGGTATTGGAAAAATTTCTTGTGGACTATTTTTGGTGCTGATATAAGGTCTAAAGATAATATTGTTCAGAATGTTGCTTCAAGTGGTATAGCTGCTTTTCTTTTGGAAGGTGGTAGAACGACTCATTCAAGATTTGGTATTCCAATCAATCTTAATGAATATTATGTGTGTACTATCGATGCCGAATCGGATCTTGCTGACTTAATTAGAGAAGCAAAGCTCATAATATGGATATTGAAGTAATAATTTTAAGAAATACAGGTGAGGAGAGATGATATCTTAGGTATGATAGTATTGAAATGTCAGATACAAGTGCTCATGATAATATGATCTACACTCAGGAATTTCTAAACAGTATACAAGTTTCTGGATTGCCAAGCCATGTTTTAACGTTGAAAATAGGAGCACCTTCATGTTGCTAAGGAATATAGATCCTAAAGGAAGTTCGTGTAACGGTACGAGGTTAATTATTACTCAGATGGCTAATCATGTAATCGAAGCAAGAATCTTGACAGGAAAAAAGGTTGGTGACAGAGTACTTATCCCTAGGATGTATGTTAGTCCACTTGATGCAAAATTTCCCTTTCGTATGAAGCTACAGCAATTTCCTGTTACTGTGGCGTTTGCAATCACTATAAACAAAAGTCAAGGTCAGACGCTAGAACATGTTGGATTGTTTCTACCAAAACCGGGTTTCACACATGGACAGCTTTATGTTTCCTTCTCTCGAGTCACATCCAGAAAAGAATTAAAGGTGTTAATTACAGATAAAGATGGGAAATGCCAGAATAAAACACTTAAATTTTGTTTTCAAAGAGGTATTTGAGACTGTATAATGATGGTTTGTAGTTGGATAATCTTTTTGGATATTTAGACTTGAATTATATTTCTTCTCTTAAATATAGTGATTTTAAATATCTTTAACACTACCTCTATTTTATAGTCAGATATAAACTTTCACATTGGAGAACACCATTTTCTAATTTAGACTTATTCTATATTATAAAATAATAGATAAATACATTGTAGATGGTCTAAGAATATATTATTTAAAATTTTCACAAGATTATATTTTATTTGGTTTCAACAATGTTGTTTGAAAACATATAATTGTTAGCTGTATCATAAAGTGTATATATAATTTTACATCATATCTATTAACTAAAAACTTTACCTTTAATCTGTAATTATATATACTACGATGTCAGCCCATACGTTATCGTACGGGAAAATGAAAATTTAAAATGACTAACTTTATGGTAATTCTTTAACTGTATAGTATAAAAATCATAAATAATGACTAAGATTAATCAACCAAATAGTTAAATAAAATATTTGTTGTATATATAAAATGAAAAATCGATTCAGTGAAAATAAGAGAATAATGTTAAACATATATAAATCTAAGTTTACAGAATCATACTCAGATAATCAATTTCGAAAGATATTCACATTAAAAAAAGTTTAATCATTATTCTATCAAATTTATAAAAAATAATAAGAGAATCAGGAAGAAAGAGCTATAGCTGAAACAAACTAAATTGACTAAAAAGATAAATTTATAAAAAATTAGAAATCATAATTAATTACCTAAATTAATACTTGGAAGAGATGATCAATACATGTAGATGGAAAACGACACCAAGTAAAAGTTAGATGAATAAAATAAAATAATTCAAAAAAAGTTTAACAAAGATGAGTGAATCAATGTTGATTAATAAATTGTAAGAAAATAATACTTATAAATTTTAAATTTGGAGGTGTTAAACAATACTCAAAGAACAAAAACTCTTTTCAAGGTCCCTAATATATATGTATATATATATATATATATATATATCTATGTCCATAATAAATGTGAACATTGAAAGTTGTGAATATGGCAAAAAAAAAACACAATTGTTGGATCAAAATATTGCAACTTTTAATATCATTAATAAATCTAAATAGTTAGATGAGATAATAAAAACAATTTATCCCTTATATTTAAATTGACACCTAAAAGTGAGTTTGCTATAATATATAAACATATAAATCTATGAAAAATTAGAAATAACAATCAATTACCTAGATTAATAATTAGAGGAGATGATTGATGCATGAATAAATGGAAAATGATACCAAACAAAAGTTAGATGAAGGAATCAATAAATAAAACAATCCAAATTTTAATAAAGATGAGTGAATCATGTTTATTAATAAATTAAAAAAAATTAATACTAATAATTTTTAAAACTTGGAGGTGTGAAATAATACTCAAAGAACAAAAACTCTTTTCAAAGTCCATAAAAATCTGTATATATATAAAAACAAAAAGTTGTGGAAACAAAAAGGTGTAAAACAAAAAGATGCGAAAACTAACAAGTGCAAAGATTGAAAGCTAGGGGTATGACGAAGAAGACCATATTTGTTGGATTAAAACATTGCGACATTATATAAACAAAAAGGTGTAAAACAAAAAGGTGTGAAACCTAATGGGTGCCAACATGGAAAACTGGAGATGCAATGAAGAAACACAATTGTTGGATCGAAACTTTGCATCTTTTGAGATCATTAACAAAATGAGAGATAATTAATAATACTCAAAGAACAAAAAATCTTTTAAAAGTCCATAAAGATATGTATATATATAAAAACAAAGACGTGTGAAGAAAAATAGGTGTGAAACAAAAAGATGCGAAACTAACAAATGCAAACATTGAAAGGTAAGGGTATGACGAAGTAACACAATTGTTGATCAAAATATTGCAACTTTATATAAATAAAAAGGTGTAAAACAAAAAGGTGTGAAAACTAACGGGTGCCAACATGAAAAGTTGGGGGTAAAACGAAGGAACACAATTGTTGGATAAAAACTTTACAATTTGAGATCATTAACAAAGGGTGAGATCAATAATGATACTCAAAGAACAAAATTGTTGGATCACAATTGTTGGATGAAAACTTTGCAAATTTTGAGATCATTAACAAAGGGTGAGATCATTATTGATACTCAAAGAGCAAAAACTTGTTTCAAAGTCCATAAAAATCTGTATATATATATATAAACAAAAATGTGTGAAAACAACGAGGTGTGAAACAAAAAGGTCTGAAACAAAAAGGTGCAAAAACTAACAAGTGCAAACATTGAAAGTTAGGGGTACGACGAAGAAACACAATCGTTGGATCAAAACATTACAACTATATATAAACAAATAGGTGTAAAATAAAAAGGTATGAAAACTAACAGGTGCCTACATGGAAAGTTGGGGTGAGACAAAGAAACACAATTGTTGAATCAAAACTTTGCAACTTTTAAGATCATTAACAAAGGGTGAGATCATTAATAATACTCAAAAACAAAAACTCTTTTCAAATTCCATAAAAAGTTGTATGTACATAAAAACAAAAAGGTGTGAAAACAAAGAAATGTGAAACAAAAAGATGTGAAAAGTAACAAGTGCAAACATTGAAAGCTAGGGGTACGAGAAGAAACCCAATTTTTAGATCAAAACATTGCAACTTTATATAAACAAAGTTATAAACAAAGAGGTGTAAAACAAAAATTTGTGAAAACTACCGGGTGCCAACATGGAAAGGTGGGGGTGCGACAAAGAAACATAATTTTTGGATCGAAACTTTGCAAATTTTGAGACTATTAACAAAGGGTGATATCATTAATAATATTCAAAGAACAAATTTTTTTCTATCAAAGTCCATAAAATTCTGTATATATATAAAAACAAAAAAGTGTGAAAACAAAGAGATGTGAAACAACAAGGTGTGAAACAAAAAGATGTGAATACGAACACGTTCGAAAACTAACAAGTACAAACATTGAAAAGTAGAGGTACGAGGTAGAAACAAAATTGTTGGATCAAAACATTATAACTTTTTATAAACAAAGAGGTGTAAAACAAAAATGTGTGAAAACTAATGTGTCCCAACATGTAAAGCTGGGTGTGCGACGAAGAAACACAATTGTTATATCGAAACTTTGAAATTTTTAGATCATTAACAAAGGGTGAGATCATTAATAATACTCAAAGAAAAAAAAAACTTTTTTCAAAGTCATTACAAATCTATATATATATAAAAACAAAAAAGTGTGAAAACAAACAGGTGTGAAACAAAAAGTACGAAAACTAACAAGTTGAAACATTGAAAGCTAGGGGTACGACGAAGAAACACAATTGTTTGATTAAAATATTGCAACTTTATAAAAACAAAAAGTTTAAAACAAAAAAAGTGTGAAAACTAATGGGTGCCAACACGGAAAACAGGGGATGCGACGAAGAAACACAATTGTTGGATCGAAACTTTGCAACTTTTGAGATCATTAACAAAAGTTGAGATAATTAATGTAACAACCCGTCCCGTGGACCCCACTAGCCTCACTGCTAGCCCGCTAGCCTTACTGCTAGCCGCCCAAACGGACCCCAAGCTGGCCCTGCAGGGCATCGATCCTAACCCATCACTGTGGAAATCCACATCCACCAGTAGGTTATTGGTGCGCCAGGCGTTCCTCGAACCCTGGTCCCCACCCTTTAACAACCTTCCCACAGGACAAGCTGTCACCAATTGAGCTGCAGATCAATTGGTGGCAACTTGTCTGTGGAAAGGTTGTTAAGGACCAGGGTTCGAAGAAGCGCACTACTGGTGGATGTGGATTTGATGTTGCGAAAGCAAATGGGAGCGAGCTAAGCGGCTAGTGAGTGGGACGGGTATTACAATTAATAATACTCAGAACAAAAACTATTTTCAAAGTCCATAAAGATATGTATATATATAAAGTTAAAGACATGTGAAGACCAATTGGTGTGAAACAAAAAGTTGTGAAACAAAAAGATGAGAAAACTAACAAGTGCAAACATTGAAAGATAAGAGTATGACGAAGTAACACAATTGTTGGATCAAAACATTGCAACTTTATATAAACAAAGAGGTGTAAAACAAAAAAGTGTGAAAACTAACGGGTGCCAACATGAAAAGTTGGGGGTGCGACGAAGAAACACAATCGTTGGATCAAAACTTTGCAAATTCTGAGATCATTAACAAAGGGTGAGATCAATAATGACACTCAAAGAACAAAATTGTTGGATCACAATTGTTGGATCACAACTTTGCAAATTTTGAGATCATTAACAAAGGGTGAGATCATTAATAACACTCAAAGAGCAAAAACTTTTTTCAAAGTCCATAAAAATCTGTATATATATATATATATAAACAAAAATGTGTGAAAACAAAGAGGTGTGAAACAAAAAGGGGAAAAAACTAACAAGTGCAAACAGTGAAAGCTAGGGGTACGACGAAGAAACACAATTGTTGGATCAAAATATTGCAACTATATATAAATAAATAGGTGTAAAACAAAAAGGTGTGAAAACTAACAGGTGCCTACATGGGATGTTTGGGTGTGACAAAGAAACACAATTGTTGGATCAAAACTTTGCAACTTTTGAGATCATTAACAAAGGGTGAGATCATCAATAATACTCAAAAAACAAAAACTCTTTTCAAATTCCATAAAATTTTGTTTATACATAAAAACAAAAAGGTGTGAAAACAAAGAAATGTGAAACCAAAAGGTGTGAAAACTAAGAAGTGCAAACATTGAAAGCTAGGAGTACAAGAAGAAACCCAATTTTTGGATCAAAATATTGCAACTTTATATAAACAAAGTTATAAAAAAGAGCTGTAAAACAAAAATTTGTGAAAACTAACGGGTGCCAACAATGAAAGTTGGGGGTGCGACAAAGAAACATAATTTTTGGATCGAAACTTTGCAAATTTTGAGAACATTAACAAAGAGTAATATCATTAATAATACTCAAAGAACAAATTTTTTTCTTTCAATGTCCATAAAATTCTGTATATATATAAAAACAAAAAAGTGTGAAAACAAAGAGGTGTGAAACAAAAAGGTGTGAAACAAAAAGATGTGAATACTAACAAGTTCGAAAACTAACAAATACAAATATTGAAAGGTAGGGGTACGACGTAGAAATACAATTGTTGGATCAAAACATTATAACTTTTTATAAACAAAGAGGTGTAAAACAAAAAGGTGTGAAAACTAATGTGTCCCAACATGGAAAGCTTGGTGTGCAACGAAGAAACACAATTGTTATATCGAAACTTTGAATTTTTTTAGATCATTAACAAAGGGTGAGATCATTAATAATACTCAAAGAAAATAAAAAACTCTTTTCAAAGTCCTTACAAATCTGTATATAAATAAAAACAAAAAAAGTGTGAAAACAAAAAGGTGTGAGACAAAAATGTGCAAACACTGAAAGCTAGGAGTACGACGAAGAAACAGAATTGTTGGATTAAAACATTGCAACTTTATATAAACCAAAAGGTGTAAACCAAAAAGATATGAAAACTAATGGGTGCCAACATGGAAAATTGGGGGTGCGACGAAGAAACACAATTGTTGGATCGAAATTTTGCAAATTTTGAGATCATTAACAAAGGATGAGAACATTAATAATACTCAAAGAACAAAATATTTTCAAAGTCCAGAAAAATTTGTATATATATAAAAAGAAAGAGGTGTGAAACAAAAAAGTGCAAAAACTAACAAGTGCAAACATTGAAAGCTAGGGGTACGACAAAGAAACATAGTTATTGGATCAAAAAATTGCAACTTTATATAAACAATGAGGTGTAAAACAAAAATGTGTGAAAACTAACGGGTGCCAACATGGAAAGATGGGGGTGCGACGAAGAAACACAATTGTTGGATCGAAACTTTGCAAATTTTGAGATCATTAACAAATGGTGAGATCATTAAGAATACTCAAAGAACAAAAACTCTCTTCAAAGTCCATAAAAATCTGTATATAAATATAAACAAAAAGGTGTGAAAACAAAGAGGTGTGAAACAAAAATTTGTAAAACAAAAAGATGTGAAAACTAACAAGTGCTACCATGGAAAGTTGGGGGAGCGACGAAAAAACACAATTGTTGGATCGAAACTTTACAACTTTTGAGATCATTAACAAAGGGTGAGATCATTAATAATATAATACTCAATGAACAAAAAATCTTTTCAAAGTTCAAAAAAATTTGTGTATAATATATATATATATATATATAAACAAAGGTGTGAAAACAAAGAGGTGTGAAATGAGGGTATGATGAAGAAACACGATTATTGGTAAAAAGACTTGCAACTGTTGGGATCATTAATTATTCTAAACCATTAGATGAGATATTAGAAACAATCTCATCCATTAGATTAAATTTGACCCCCAAAAGTAGGTTTGTTATTGGATCAAAACATTGCAATTTTATATAAACGAAAAAGGTGCAAAACAAAAAGGTGTGAAAACTAACGGGTGCCAACATGGAAAACTAGGGATGCGACGAAGAAACACAATTTTTGGATCAAAACTTCGCAAATTTTGAGATCATTAACAAAGGGTGACATCATTAATAATATAATACTCAAAGAACAAAAACTTTTTTCAAAGTTCATAAAAATCTGTATATATATAAAAACAAAGAGATGTGAAAATAAAGAGCTGTGAAACAAAGAAGTGTAAAAATTAAAAGATGGGGTACACGATTATTGAAAAAAACTTGCAACTGTTGGGATCATCAATAATGAGATAGTAGAAACAATCTCACCCGTTAGATTAAACTTGACCCCAAAAGTGAGTTTGCTATTATATATAGATAATAATAAATATTAAAAATATTTAATAGTCAAACAAAAGGTGAGATTGTTTGTATTCTTATAAATCTGGAATCCTCTTTTCGTTTTCGATAACAGAGAAGAAAAAGGAAAAACCCTAATTTGAGAAAATCATGAGATTCGAGAAAATTGATGATCTTCTTCACGGAAGAACTAATTGGCGTATACACGCTAAGGTCTTACATTCCTGGAGTATCAGCGAGTTCTTTACAAAAAGAGTATTGGTTCTTGTGGATGTAGAGGTTAACGTTGTTAATTGAACAGTTTTCTTACTTAAATTTTAATTTTTAACAGTTCTTATATATATATATATGACTTCTTACACAATTGTTATTAATCTCTGAAGGGTAACACAATTGAAGCTACGTTTTTTACCAAATACACTCGCTAAACTCCGAAAATATATCGACGATGGTGAGTGATATGATATTAGAACTTTCAAAGTAATCAATCCAACCCTGAATGAGAGGAATACTCATCATCCTTATCAAATTAAATTCACGGACGATACCACTATGACGATGGTCCAACAATTGAGTCCAAAGAATTACTTTTGATTCGAGGATTTGGATGATATATATCGTGGAAGAATAAATCATCCCATCTCTTTCGGTAAGTGTTTCGTTAATTAGTTTAATATTGATATGGTACAATCCATGAGTATAGTTAATTGTAACTTTGTGTTCGGGAATCTAGAATCTTTATAGGATTTGTTGTAACTTTGTGTATTGGCCCCTCCCATGTGAATTAATGTTGTAATCATCATAAGGTAACTAATATATTCACTCTGCAAATGTTTATAGGTGCACCATGTATCGAAAACACATTGGCCTCTTCGAAGATCTTTATAAACCACAGTTCGAAGGAGCGGTAAGATTTGATTATGTAAAAATAACTTTATACACTTTATATATGATTATGTATGATGTTAAAATAATTTTGTTTCATACACATAATATATTTACAGGTCTGAGTTTGCTGGACGTAATTACATAAACCATGTAATGGAGCATCAAAGTGAGAGCTCGGAGACTCAGTCATAAAGAATGGACTTAGAAATGAAGATACGGTGGCTTAATGAACTTTTGTATATGCAAACTTTAGTATAATTTTGAATGTTTTTAGTACCAAATACAATGGTCTAAACGAAAATATATTTATGTGTTGGTTAAAATATTATTTTAGTGGTCTTAAAAAATTACATATTATATTGTCCCAAATTATTATATCAAAGTAATTAAAATTGACCGTAAAAATTGTATTTGGCTCATTTAAAACTTTGTTACGGTCAATAAACTTTATAAATGGATTTTAAAATTTCAATTAAACTTTAAAAATGAACTTTATGTTTCAATTTATATTTTGCATATGTAGAGTAATACTATAAATATTTTATTAACTATTCATTTTATTATTTTTAAAAATGAAAAAAATATTTAATACGTGTAACATCCGCGAACCAATTTTTGTAATTTTGGTGTGGGTGTCGATCGACACCCTTGGGGGCATCGATCGACACCATGTTTTCCGGTTTGGTCGGGTTTATTTTAATTGCTGATTGGTTTGGTTTGGTTCAATTAAATCCCTAAATCGTTTATAAGTGACTAAACGACAAATTGAGGGTTTTGGGAAAGAGTTGTGTCGCCGTTGAGTGAGGAAAGAGAGAGAAAGGAGTGAAATTGTTTCTGTGAATTTATGGGCTTGTTCTTGGTGTTTTGGGAGAGATCTGAGGCTGTAGAAGGGATAGCTGTTGCTGGGAACGAAGAAGAAGCTCCTGGTGGTGTTGTTCCATCGATTTCTCAACCCCAATCTTCTGTTTTTGAGGTGAGTGCTTGACCATGGTTGATCTAAGCATGAGATCTCCTTTGTTTTGTGTGTTTCTTTGTTGTTTGTGGTGTTTGCTTGCTTGAGTTCGTTGTATTTGTGATTTCTAGTGACTTCTGAGATGGTTAGACGTGTTTGGAGTCGAATTTGTGTTGATTGGAAGCGGAGTTCGTCGATGAGTTTCGCGCAGATCGTGTCTGCAGAAGAGGCATCGATAGATACCATTTTTGAGGAGCATCGGTCGGCACCCTCTTGAGTAGCGTTGATCGACACCATTTCAGCATCGGTCGGCACCAGTTCCTGTAGCGTCGGCGACACCGATTTAGCATCGGTCGACACTAGTACCCGCCGAGTCTTATTTTCCTGGTTTGATGTATTGACTGTGTTTTTGTTGTTTGTTGCCTTGGGAGTCTCATATGCTTGTATGTATAACCCAGTAGATGGGAGGATGACCTCACTAAGTATTTATGATAATACTTACGCATCTCAATTGTTGTTTGTGATGTGCAGGTAAAGGCAAAGCGTGATCGTGGAATCAAGGCGATGATGAGGGGATGTTCTAGAGGCTTGATTGTTTGTGGCTTAGCTGTTGTTCGGTTACTAGATTAAGTCAACGGAACATTGTAGGATGTTAGCTTTTGGTTATTTCTTTATTGGATTTCTGTGTTATCAAATATTGGTTTTAATTGTTGGAATTTCTTTGGTTTAATGGAATTGTTTTATTTGGTTATCCGCGGTTATTGATTGTTGTTAGGATGTTAGTGGGTATGGGACCACTAGTAAATTAAAGTATTTAAAAAAAAAAAAAAAACGGGAAGGGTTGTTTCAATACGAAATTTACAAAAAAATAATTTATGTTTGAACATACGAACTACTATAAAAATTAAAAAAATTAAACAATTTTTAAAATATAATAAAATTTTGATTCAACATTTTAAAGAATTAATGTTTTTTTTTTCTATTCAGTTCCTGCCCGCACAAGCGTGCGGGTAACTCTCCTAGTTAATATGAAAAAATTACCATAAAAATCGGTTATTAATTCTGAAAATTAATATGAAATTTTTCCATTAAATGACTTAGATTTTATTATCTATGGTATATGCTATATTCGAGTTTGATTTAATTTGTAAATTTTGGTAAAATTCTTGTCAGATTAAATATTAATCAACAATGATTGTTAGTTTCCTAAATTACAGGAACGAAAATATTCACCTAACTAATGTGGTTCAATTATTGAAAATGTATTTAAGTTTAGTTTTAAATTATTACCCGATAATCCATATAAATACAGCGGGTATTTTATATTCGAATCCGATTTTATAATTTTGGGTAATTTTTCTAAAATTGACCGGACCCATTATCGATTTTGTACTTCTCTTTTACGATGTGATGTGATCATGTGAACATTTTGATTTTCATGTTTTAGGGTCACGTGTTATTTCATACTTACATGTATTACACGTTATATATATGTGTGTAGATATATTCAACAGGTTCAAGGAGACGATGGAAATTTTAAGAAATCTCTAACGCATGATGTTAGAGGTATGCTAAGCTTCTACGAAGCGTCGCACTTTAGGACAACGACAGAAGATATCCTTGAAGAAGCAATGAGTTTTACACAAAAGCACTTGGAGTTATTTGTGTTAGGCGACAAAGCCACAGATCACCCACACATCACTAAGCTCATACAAGCTGTTTTGTATATACCTCAGAATGTTAATTTGGAAGTATTGGTGGCAAGAGAATATATTGGCTTCTACGAACTAGAAACTGATCACAATGAAATGTTACTCAAGTTGGCCAAGCTCAACTTTAGGTTCATGCAGCTGCATTACATTCAAGATCTGAAAACTATAACGACGTATGTATAATGCTATTCATACACAGTATATTATTTATTATAGTTTTACACGACTAAATTAGATGTATGTATGCAGATGGTGGAGGGATCTAGATTTAGTATCTAAGTTACCAAATTACTTCAGAAAGAGATTGGCCGAGCCTTATTTCTGGGCGACTGGGATTTATTACGAGCCACAGTATTCAGCTGCGCGGATCATGCTGGCCAAAGCCCTCATTGTATTTGACATCGTGGACACCACATTTGATGTATATGGTACTCTTGACGAAGTTAAGAGCCTCGTTCAGTCCGTTGACAGGTACGTAACAAATTAGATACAGGATACTATATAATCATACTAAACAGAAAAAAAAGGAAAAAAAAAAAAATAGTTACTAGGGATGAAAAAGTATATAAACGGTCATTTCTTTCATATAAAAACAATATTATTGGTGTTCGATTAAATTCTAAATCGTTAAATTTGATCCCTAAATAAAGGTGGGATTAGGGATGTTGTACTACCGGACTATCTCAAAATTGTCTTCAGAACAATGTTTGACATGTTTAAAGAACTCAAAGAAAATGTGAGTTCAGAAAGAAGATGTTTTACTATGCAATACGCATATGAGCAGGTACTGTTTCATCTTTTTAAATATTATTTGCCAAACTATTGTCACTATAAAGTATAAAGTACTAATGTCATAAAAAGTATCCAAACAACACCAGTCTCTTATAATTATATGAGTCGCAAATTAATAAGGACATTTGTATGTTTGAAATGCTCATCTTCTATATGCTTTTCATTTGGATTTTATCTTAAGTTATTAAGCTCTAAAATTTTACCCAAAAAAACTTAATTTTCTGCAATTAAAAAAAATTGAAGGTTACATATAGTTTGTATACTTATGTAACGTTTTGCTTTTGCAGCTCAAGATAGCCATGAAAGCGTACCTGAAAGAAGCCGAATGGTCAAATACAGGGCATGTGCCAAGCTATGAAGAGTACATTACATAGAGGTTGGGATGTCTTCGACTTCAGGTCAAGTGCTGCTAGCAATCACCTTCATTGCTATGGGAGATATTGCAGGAGACGAAATCTATGAATGGTTGAGGTCAAGACCAAAACTCACCCACGCTCTTATTGCAAAATCTCGTCTCAGAGATGATATATCTACCTTTAAGGTACCATATAATAATTAAGTCTAATTAAAATGAAAATTATATGAGAAAATGTTATTACCAATTATAAACATCATCGAACTATATGTGTGTCATGTGTGTATCAGGAGGAGATGGAGAGAGGAGATATTGCTAATGGGACCAACAGTTATACGAAGCAGTATGATAAACCAAAAACGTCCATATATATTTGTTTTTAGAATTTTCATATACTGTCTACATTCCATATTAACTAGGGCGTATTTATGTTAATACAATTATACAAACTGCTCGAGGAGTTAAACCCAACATGAGGTCAAGATATAAGTTTCATCTGCAAATAACCCTGTTTTGTAAATGTTGGAGTAAGCTTGAAGACCAAGCAAATCTAAAATAGAAGTTATACAAAAACTAAATTAGAAGTTATTCAATTCTAGAGAAAAAGGAAATTTGTCTTTCCTAATGAGTTTAGGATTGTGTTGAGAGTTTTTCCTATATAAGGAGTTGTTGAGTTGTGGCAACCCTTAGAGAATTGAGAGAGAGAGAGATCTTAAGGTTTTTGAGTTATTTTTACCTAAATCAATAAGAGAGAGAACTTATTGAAGTTGAGTTTCTGCAATACTTTCATTCTAAAAAGCTAGATTTGGTATCAGAGCGTTGCGATTTCCTTGGGAGCAATGGAGGAAGGAGCACTGGTTCCAGCAAAACCAAAGGATGGAGGAGGATCCACTTCTATCCTCTGTCCGATGCTAAACACCACCAACTACACCGTGTGGGCATTAAGAATGAAAGCAGCTTTACGATGTCATGAAGTGTGGGAGGCTATTGAGCCTGAAACAGAGGAAGTAGATTGCAAGAAGAACAACACGGCTATAGCCTTGCTGTTTCAATCAATACCAGAAGCGCTTGTTCTGCAAATAGGAGACTTGGACTCGGCAAAGAAAGTGTGGGATTCCATAAAATCGAGACATGTGGGAGCTGAACGAGTCAAAGAGGCTCGGTTGCAGACACTTATGGCAGATTTTGAGAAATTGAAGATGAAGGATACAGAGAGAATAGATGAATTTGGAGGAAAGATTGCAGAGATTGCATCAAAGTCAGCTTCTCTCGGAGTAGTTATAGAGGAATCTAAGATGGTTAAGAAGTTCCTTAATTGTCTTCCTCCAAAGTTCATACATATAGTCGCTTCGCTAGAACAGGTATTAAACCTTAATA
The DNA here is from genome assembly GCA_023657505.1 of Camelina hispida. NCBI lineage: Eukaryota > Viridiplantae > Streptophyta > Magnoliopsida > Brassicales > Brassicaceae > Camelina > Camelina hispida. The sequence continues at coordinate 38,487,725 of CP094634.1, read as the reverse complement.
CCACTACTTTTGAAGACATTATAGGAAGGCTTAAGACATACGAAGAGAGGATCATTGCTGCAGAGAATGTGCAAGATGACCAAACCAAACTCATGTATGCGAATTCGGAGACTCAAAACATACGTGAATACACAAACAGAGGTCGTGGTGGTCGTTTTAACAGAGGAAGAGGAAGAGGACGACATAATACGGTAAGAGACGCTTCACGTATTACTTGCTTTCGATGTGACAAGTTAGGCCACTTCGCTTTCGACTGTCCTGACCGTCTCTTAAAGCTACAAGAGGCTCAAGAATCAGAAACTAATAACACTCAGAATGCCGATGAGCTCATGATGCATGAGATTGTTTTTCTCAATGAAAAACGTTGCATACCAAGCCAGTTTGAGACAAACACAGGGGAAGAGAACATATGGTACCTTGACAATGGTGCAAGCAACCACATGACAGGAGACAAGAGGTATTTTGAAAAAATCGATGAATCAGTTACAGGGAAAGTGAGATTTGGAGATGACTCTCGCGTTGATATAAAAGGGAAAGGGTCAATCTCACTTATTGACATGAATGGTGAACCTAGAATCATGACAGATGTGTATTACATCCCAGATTTAAAGAGCAATATCATCAGCTTGGGACAGGCAATAGAAGCAGGCTGTGATATTAGATTAAAGGGAGGATATCTTACAATGAGAGATGCAAACGGGAAACTACTTGCAACAGCACCAAGATCAAAAAATAGATTATACAAAGTGAGCATGAACTTTCATGACAATGCGTGTCTGAACTTGTCATCCATTAGTGAGTCAAACCGTTGGCATGCACGTCTTGGGCACATAAATTTGGAAACCATCAAATCTATGAAGCAGAGAGAGCTAGTTCAAGGATTACCACAGGTCACGTTTGAGAGAGAAATTTGCGGCTCTTGTATCTTTGGGAAACAGACAAGAAGAACCTTTCCGCAAGCCACTTCATACAGAGCCTCTAAAATCTTAGAATTAGTACATAGGGATTTATGTGGTCCAATAACTCCAAGTACAGCAGCTGGGAATCGATTTATCTTTGTTCTCATTGATGATCATTCACGCTATATGTGGACAGCTTTACTAAAGGAGAAAAGTTCTGCATTTGAGAAATTCAAAAATTTCAAGAACCTTGTTGAGAAGGAAACAGGAGCTCAGATTAAGACCTTTAGAACAGATAGAGGAGGTGAATTTACTTCACATGAGTTCAATGAGTACTGTAAAAATGCCGGAATTCAGAGACATCTCACTGCACCATACTCACCACAACAAAACGGCATAGTAGCACGAAGAAACAGAACTATGATGGAGATGACAAGGAGCATCTTGAAGCACATGAGAGTACCAAGCTATCTCTGGGGGAAGCAGTGAGACATTCAACGTATCTGTTGAATAGAATAGCTACAAGGGCTCTTACGGACAAGACTCCATACGAAGTCTTCAAGAAGCAGAAACCACAGATTGATCATTTACGGATTTTTGGCTGCATCAGCTATGCAAAAGTTGATTCGCAACTTCTAAAGAAACTAGATGATCGATCTAGGATGTTGGTGCACTTGGGAACAGAGCCCGGCTCAAAGGCATACAGATTACTCGATCCACAAACAAGACGAATTGTTGTAAGTCGGGATGTGATATTTGATGAGTCTAAAGGATGGAATTGGAGAAACAATCAATCTGAGCAAGATGGAGACGGAAACTTTACTATTACAATTGGAGAATTTGGAAATCATGGAATCATGACTGGAGAAGAAACCAATAGTAATGATGCAGAACAGACCGAAACAGAGAACAATGATAATGGAGATGATGATGAGGAAGCAGAGAACCGTGGAGTTCTACCGGAAGTTGCAGAGCAAGAACTAGGAGATGAAATTGCAGAAAACAATCCGCCAATGCTGAGGAAAAGTCAGAGACAAACCAACAAGCCAAAATACCTTGATGACTACGTTCTACTTGCTGAAGAAGAAGGAGAAACACTTCTTTTGTGTCTAAATAATGAACCAAGAAATTTTATGGAGGCAAAAGGATCGAAAGAATGGCTTAACGCATGTGAAGACGAGATAACTTCAATTGAGAAACATCAGACGTGGGATCTTGTTGATCTGCCTATTGGAACAACACCTATTGGACTCAAATGGATTTTCAAGTTGAAGAGAAACTCTGACGGAAGCATTAACAAACACAAAGCTCGCCTTGTTGCTAAGGGATATGTGCAAAAATATGGAATCGATTTTGAGGAAGTATTCGCTCCGGTGGCACGAATTGAAACCATAAGGTTACTTGTAAACCTCGCAGCAGCAAACGGTTGGGAGATTCACCACTTGGATGTGAAAACGGCATTCCTCCACGGAGAGCTTCAAGAGACTGTCTACGTTTCCCAACCTGATGGATTCGAGAAACAGGGGAGCGAAGAAAAGGTTTACAGACTCAACAAGGCGTTGTACGGACTGAGACAAGCTCCAAGGGCTTGGAACAATAAGCTGAATCAAATTCTCGAAGAACTTCAGTTCAAAAAATGTTCAAAAGAGCCAACGGTCTATCGAAAAATAGAGAACGAACACTACCTTGTCATTGCGGTTTATGTGGATGATCTCTTTGTCACAGGAACAGATAAGTCTATCATTTACAAATTTAAGAGGGAGATGGCTACTAAATTTGAAATGAGTGATCTCGGGAAGTTAACTTATTATCTTGGGATAGAAGTGACTCAATATGAAGGTAGAATTGTGCTAAGTCAGAGGAGGTATGCTCAAAAAATCCTAGAAGAAACAGGAATGCTAGACTGCAACCCGGTTAATATACCAATGGAAGTCGGACTTCAATTGTCAAAAGCTGAAAACGAGAAAGAGATTGATGCTACAGACTTTAGGAAGAAGGTAGGCTGTCTACGATATCTGATTCATACGAGGCCTGACTTGTCATATTGTGTAGGTGTCTTGAGCAGGTATATGCATAGTCCTAGAGAGTCACACGGAGCTGCAATGAGACAATGTCTGAGATATTTAAAAGGGACAACATCGCTTGGACTGGTTTTTGAGAAACAAGTAAAGGTTCCAAGACTCATCGGGTATAGTGATAGCAGTTTGAGTATTGATCCTGATGACGGAAGGAGCACAACTGGACACATTTTCTACTTAGGAGATGGACCTATCTCGTGGTGTTCACAGAAGCAAGACGTAGTGGCTCTATCCTCGTGTGAAGCAGAGTTTATGGCCGGAACCGAAGCAACTAAACAAGCCATCTGGTTACGAGACATACTCAGTGAGATTACTGGAACTGAAGCCAAGAAAGCCATTGTTCGCATTGACAACAAGTCAGCGATTTCTCTCACAAAGAATCCTGTCTTCCATGGGAGAAGCAAGCACATACAAAGACGTTTCCATTTTATCAGAGAGTGTGTCGAGAATGAAGAGATTGAAGTCGAACATGTTCCAGGTGTAGAACAGAAGGCCGATATTCTTACAAAGCCATTGGGAAAGATGAGGTTCAAGGAAATGAGAGAGCTCATGGGAGTGCAAGACTTGGTGAAGAAGAGCTTCAAGCTTAAGGAGGAAAATGTTGGAGTAAGCTTGAAGACCAAGCAAATCTAAAATAGAAGTTATACAAAAACTAAATTAGAAGTTATTCAATTCTAGAGAAAAAGGAAATTTGTCTTTCCTAATGAGTTTAGGATTGTGTTGAGAGTTTTTCCTATATAAGGAGTTGTTGAGTTGTGGCAACCCTTAGAGAATTGAGAGAGAGAGATCTTAAGGTTTTTGAGTTATTTTTACCTAAATCAATAAAAGAGAGAACTTATTGAAGTTGAGTTTCTGCAATACTTTCATTCTAAAAAGCTAGAGTAAATGCTTTGGTCAGTTGTATCACCAAACTACAAAGCATGTAACTTAAATTATATTTTTAAAGCTCTATCATCTTGTGTTTAGAGTTAATCTCTCAATTCTCTAGAGATAGTAGGAAATAGAAACAGAGAATATATGTTGCAGGTATTTTGGCATGAATATTAATTAATACATATATAAACCCCTTGATTTTTGTATTTATGACACTCAGACATGTATTTGTCTCAATCATTGCTAAACCTGAATGTCATTTCTTGTTCATACATCCACATATCTAAACGCATAATTTAGCTTAAAGCGAAGCTAAAATGTTTAATACTCCCTCCGTTTCACAAAGAGTGTCATTTGAGAGAAATTTTTTTGTTTCACAAAGAGTGTCATTTTACATTTCCAATGAGTGTTTTAATGCTAAATTTTTTTTTTTACCCTTAAACCCAAAGCTATTTTCATTGAATTTAGATCATTAACTACTTATTAAATAGGGGTAAACATGTATAATTCTAACTTTTCTTAATTTGTGTGAAATGTGTCAAAATGACACTCTTTGTGAAACGGAGGGAGTATATAATTAGAAGTATCAAGCTAAGTCTTTGACTCATCAAATGATGACTTTTCAATTCTCTTTGGACAGTTTAAGAGAAATGAATAAAGACAACTTAAGGAGCTAGATAGGAGCTAATATGGTATAGTTTTATTAGCATGTCGCTTTCATCCCTACTGAAGATTTAATTCCAAAATTTACTAATTAACGTAAAAAAAAAAAGAACTCCATGATTTATTTCCATGAAATTGCTTTGGAATCTATCTGTGTTACTATACTTCGTTTATAAATATGGTTTAAAATTATATTGTCCTCTAGAGAAAATATAAATATTTTTTTTTCTTCTCCCACACCGGAATTCTTGAGAACTACAAAAATGGATAATATATAACCTTCCTGTTTTGAATGTCATGGAGGATACACTACAGGAAATGAAGGTATTTGTAGCGTTCAAAAAAAGGTATTTGTAGTGTTCAAAAACCGCTATCTAAAGCTACTATAGCGTTATTGTAAACGCTATATCTCCGCCCGTTATAATAGGTCTGATACTTTACATAGCGTTTTTCTCTTTGGCTATGGTATCTTTTTAATACATAGCGCTTTTATATATGCAATCGTTAAGTTTACAATAGCGGCTGTTGTTTGCTATATATAGAGTTAATTTTTCTATTATGAATTACAATAGCAGTTAATATATGGTTATAGATAGCGTTTTCTTACGTATAGTTTTATATAGATAGCATTCGTATGAAACTGTAAAATACGTATAATTTTGTATAGATAGCGTTTTTTTACGTATAGTTTATAGCGTTCTTGTAGAAGTATATATACGTAAATTTTTATACGTAACAGTATTTTGTACTATTAAATTATACATTTTAGAAAAATGATGTATTGTACAAAGGAGTATTTTTATAATCAATTTTTTACAAAAAAATAAAATAAGAAAATTTGTTTGTTTACAAAAAAATAAAATGAAGAAAATACATAAAAAAATTGTTTCTTTACTACTTCCTAATTATTGGCCCTCATCACTTGTTTTAGGCCATAAAAAAGCTTCGATACAAAACGTGAGCCGCTTTAGCAAATTTGTAAACCAGAGCCTCTACACCTTTCCACTTCCATTATAGTTTTCCTCCACTTGTAAACGAAGTTAACCCAGAAACAATCTATACACAAAACCATGAATTAAGGGTATTATTAGCAAACAATTGTGCAGCAATAGGCAAAATCATAAATTCAATACAAAATTACTCTGAAATTCATGGCTAGCTGAAGCAATAGGCAAAATCATAAATTCAACAAATCTGGATTCCAAATAAGAATCAAGCTCAAACTATTCCAAATGAGAAGCATATAACTCTATCGAGAAGAGAAGGTGATGTTTGACTCAGGAAGAGAAGGTGAGAAAGCGTAAACACCACCGAGAGACCAAAACACAACAAAACTGCGAGTGGGGTTTACTGTCAAACAAATAAACAAGTGTTAGATTCAGTTGAACAAAACTCTTATAAACAATTTTCTGTCAATTTTTGGTTATAAGAACCCATGTAAATTATAGTACCTTCGACAGACCATTCTTCGTCTTCGTTTCTTCGTTGGTTCTCTCAGATTCGAGTCGGAGATGGCAATGAATTTTATGTTTGAAGAAGTAGGTTGCGAGAATTTTTTTCTGAATCAGCCAAGAATTAATTTTGTTCTGAATTTTGTTCTCAGTCGATGTTGAGGAGATGAAAGGTGAAGAGAATGTAGAGGCGATGAACGGATGAGATTTCATTAAACAAGATTTCATTACAGCCTTTGGTTGGGCGATGAAAGGATGAGATTTCGCCACGTCATGTATGCGAGTATTACTTATTGATTGGATTGAGTAAATTGATCATGTATTAGATCCGATGAATGGCTGAGATCTCGCCACATCAGCAATCCGAGTGAAACATTATGAATGGCTTATTTAGTTTATAGGCATAAATACGTGTTTTTAGTATTTATATTATTTTTTAAAAAAATATTTATTGACGAATTAATATGTTTATGAGTTAATTACATGATTAGATAAATTTTTCGCAATTTAAAAAAAAAATATATTTTGCAACAGTTTTAGAAATTTGAAGGTAACACATATGATTGCCTTAGAATACATGTACACTAATCTTCTTATCGTGTAAATCATATTGTTGAAACACATTAATGATGTTATAACAAATAAAATGATAGAATTCATTTATGTTATAATAGTATACTTTATATCATTAATATTAGTTACTATTTAAAACACTAAACCCTAAACCTTAAAACTAAACCCCAAACCCTAAACCCTAAATTATTTTTAAAAATGAATTTTATTTATGTTATTATTTGTTATAATTAATATTATTACTATTTCAAACAAATATAATCCTAAAACCTAATCCATACATTTCATACCCTAAACTCTATACCCTAAACTCTTTAAAATTATAACTTTGTTATTATTTTGTAATTATCTATTTTTGTCTTTTTGACATTTCTTTTAGAAAATTCGAAAATAATTTAAAATATTATGTAATTATAATATTTATTATTTTGTTATCTATTTTTTAACTTTTCTTTTAGAAAATTCGAAAATCATTTAAAAATTTAAAAAATCTTTAAAATCAATTAACTTGAAACCTATAGTACATGCCTAAAAATAATTAATTCAATTTTTTCCAATTAAAATGTTTTAAGTATTAAAAAATTATTGCCAAGATACAACATATAAATAGTAACATAAGAAAACAAAGTCAAGTATATGTAATAAAAGAAAACACAAAGTGTTCGACACTTAAAACAACAAATTGTTCGACATAAAGGAAAAAAAATTAGTACTTAAGAAGTTTCAGAGATAGACTATCTTGTCATTAGGCCAAGCAACAGTTGTGCCTTGTGCATCTGCGATGAATTGCACTTCTGAATTTGGCCTCCACACTTTAGCATTATCAATCATTGAAACATCAACCCAGACCTTGCAAGCATTTGGTCCTAAGGGTCTGTTATGGACTGTCTCTGCAGGATCAGTTGAACACACTCAGCCCTCTGCAACTATTTTTTCAGAATTTTTGCAATTCAACAGGAAGCACTTCTTGTTTTTCCCTTTGCTGGAACCAGAGTTTGAACTTGCATTCTACCACATCAATAACACAATCATAACACAATCATCACACAATCATCAGAAAGTCATCTTTAAAATGAAATACTCATCATAACAACATCAATACTTACCCCGGGCGAGCTTCTCACTGAAGGCACCTCTGCATTCTGACTGATGCGTTTTATCTTATTAAGTGGCCATTGGATTTCTCTATACTGTGCACCAGCCATCACAAGGAGTTCAGATGTTGGTCTCCACGGATAAGACGCATCCCTCAGAACAAGATCAATCTTCACAATGCAAGCATTCATACCAATAGGAATGTTGTTTATCATTTGTTTCGGATCAGTGGAACACAAAACACCCTCAGCAATACATTCACCATCATCAGAATTCCAATCAAAAAGTTTGCATCTTTGAAGTGACTCAGCTGATATGGTATCCTAATAGTGATTCAAATATATTAGAAACTAAAATTTTGATTCTAAGTTGTGGTAAGAAATTAAATAAACTATTAAGATTACCTTGGAACCATAAGTTATGTTTGTACTTGTTCAGATGTCTTCATCCAAAATCACCTTATCACCTTGCCAGGGAATTTTGAGTCCCACAGCTTCCCCAAGTGTGATAATGTTTTGTGTAGGCCTCCACAATTGTGAGCTTGTGTGTATTACAGATTTTACAATAACAGCTGCAGCATTAGGACCAAGTGGAATGCGACCAATCTTGTATAGTGGATCGAAAGAGCAGAATTCTCCTTCACCGACAACGATATCTTCATCTGCAATCCAATCTAGCAGCTGACACCTAACTCCTCCACTAACATGACTTACACCAGATTGAGCTCCCACATTATCAGATTTTTTCTAACAATAAGATATATGGAACTGTTATCAAAATTATTTCTGAAATCTTTCAGTATCTCAGCAATCTCTTCCCCTGTTTGAATTCTACTTGCTGTCTCATTCTCAACAGTGTTGTCAAACCATAATTTTTTGCGCCTATACGGATGTCCAACCCTGAGTCGTTTCCTATTGCGCATATACACATATTCGCTACTAAACTTCAACCACCTACTTGGTGTGTCCTTCCCACAAACGTTACAGGCTTGTTTCCCCTTAACTTTACATCCAGACAATGTCCCCAATGCTGGATAGTCACTGATACTCCACAACAACATAGCCCTTAGTGTAAATTTCTCTTCCAAAAATGAGTCATAAACCTCAATACCTTCATTCCATAAATCAATCAAATCTTCTATCAGCGGTGCTAAATAAATATCGATGTTGTTGCTTGGTGCAGTTGGACCAGGGATCAACAAACTCAACATGATGTTCTCGGACTTCATACACATTGTTGGAGGCATGTTATAGTTGACTGATAAGACTGGCCATACACTATATTTGGTGTTCTGCATCGCAAAGGGGTTAACTCCATCTGTAGAAAGACCGAGTCGAAGGTTTCTTGGTTCTGCAGCAAACTCTGGCCACTTATAATTCACACGTGACCAGGTAATTGGTGACAGCTTGTCCTGTGGGAAGGTTGTTAAAGGGTGGGGACCAGGGTTCGAGGAACGCCTGGTGCACCAATAACCTACTGTGGATTTGGATGAATAGTTCCATTTGCCCAGTGAGGGGTTAGGATCGATGCCCTGCAGGGCCAGCTTGGGGTCTGTTGGGCCGGCTAGCGGTGGGCTAGTGGGGTCCACGGACGGTCCGTTGGGGCGGCTAGCAGTGAGGCTAGTGGGGTCCACGGGACGGGTTGTCACATAAAAATCGATTTTTATGTGACAACCCGTCCCGTGGACCCCACTAGCCCCCCGCTAGCTGCCCCAACGGACCGTCTGTGGACCCCGCTAGCCCCCCGCTAGCCGGCCCAACAGACCCCAAGCTGGCCCTGCAGGGCATCGATCCTAACCCATCACTGTGGAAATCCACATCCACCAGTAGGTTATTGGTGCGCCAGGCGTTCCTCGAACCCTGGTCCCCACCCTTTAACAACCTTCCCACAGGACAAGTTGCCACCAATTGACCTGCAGATCAATTGGTGGCAACTTGTCCTGTGGGAAGGTTGTTAAAGGGTGGGGACCAGGGTTCGAGGAACGCCTGGCGCACCAATAACCTACTGGTGGATGTGGATTTCCACAGTGATGGGTTAGGATCGATGCCCTGCAGGGCCAGCTTGGGGTCTGTTGGGCCGGCTAGCGGGGGGCTAGCGGGGTCCACAGACGGTCCGTTGGGGCAGCTAGCGGGGGGCTAGTGGGGTCCACGGGACGGGTTGTCACAGGATCTACGGGATCAAGAGAGACGAGAGAATAGAGACGAGATCGAGAACAGAAAAACCTAATTAGAAAACCTTTTGTTTTCTTTTTTTACCATGTTTTTTTTTTTTTTGTCTTTTTCTTCCAATTTTCGAGCCAATGACAAATTTGGTTCCCGGGTTAACCTACAATAACGTTTTAAGTTTACTGATGCTATAATAGAACCAAGACTAAGCGCCACTCTGAAATAATTTTTCGCGCTCCGCCTACCATAGGGTTTACCTTTTGGAAAACGCTATCTATAGTTTCTCTATACTCAGTTATAGCGTAAAAATAAAAAACGCTATAATGTGATGCTATTAATACCCTTAATTCCTGTAATGATAAGAAGGTGCAGAGTAATCTAAGGAATGTAACCTTCTTGTTGTAGTCTTTGGAATAGTTTGCAGAACAGGAATTTGATAAGAAAGTGAGTTAAAATTCTCTCTTCTTATTCTTTGTTACAGAGCTAGCAGGCTCTCAAGCTTCTAACAACAACAATGTGATCACGCAGGATGAAGCCTCTACACGCATCTCTATTGCTATCTAAAGAAGACATCCATAACCGCAAACCGTCCGGATCATTCAGAGTCTTTCATCTTCTGTGAATCTGTGGCAGCTCATTCTCTTAATTCCAAAGCTTGTGCCACGTTACCAGTATCTTCTATAATATGAGAAGGTTTTTTCTAACTTTTACTCACGTTGCGACATTTGGCGCTCTCTTTTAGTGACACCTATCATCCTTTATTTTCATTTTATTCTTTAGAAACAAATTTATATCATTTTCAATTCCAAATAATTATACTTCTAAGTTCTCTTCTTAATGTTGGTACAATTGACATATATGTTTAAATCCACTTTTATATCTTAAGTTCTTTTGTCAAACAAAATCAGATTATTTTATAATAAATTCTCATATTATATATATGATACAAAATGTAATATTCTGTAACATTTACTAATAAATAACTGATATTTGATACATTTACTTTACATATTTTCCTTATATTTTTTTAAATTAGTCTTCATCCTTTAAAGTGAAAGAAACACACACTATTTTATAATAAAAAAATATCATAATCAAAACCATATCTTCGACGAGAAATGAAATAGTTTAAATACAAGATTATGATTAAGCCTTTATGTAATTTTATAAAGGCTTAATTTTTACACGTTTTAAAATCATATAATATTTTCTTTCATTAATTGAGTAGGCAATAATGTTAGTCAGTTCCACACTACCACTAAAATTCTATTAAATTATGATAAATTACACAACAATAGCTTTTCCTTTCATATCAATACACATATCAACATAAAATCAATCTTGTTAAGAGCATTTCAGAATTGTTGTCATGATTAAATCATATATATATATATATATATATATATATATTTTAAAGAAGGTTTTCATATATGTTGAATTTCTTGATTTTCTATCTATTTATTTCATAAGAAAATTGTAAGTGACATATTTAAAATAGTATTAATTAAATCATTAAGTTTGATTACTTCTTATATGGAAAATATATTTAAATTTTATATTTAATATCATGTAGTGAGTTACAAATTGCTTTTACAATGCATTAAAGAGAGTTATAATTTCAATAACCATGCATTGAAATGTCTTAAGTCTAATGAAAAGATTTCTGTTGCAAATATTTATGTTACAAAAGTTATGACACCAAATTCCATAATTCCTAAATTTGTAACCGTTAATAAAATATTTTGAACTTAAGAGTAACATCTATCTAACATTCAAATATCATACATATATATAGCCATAGGTAGACATTTACTTAAATCTTGGACTCAAATTTACTCTCAAATTCTAGACATGTTATAACATATATCATCAACGGTGCAAGAGGAAAAAATATCGTCATGTTTCTTGATTATGATAGTACCCTTCTCCAATCCTACATGATCCAAACAGAGGTTTGATGTGTAGCAAGGGGTCCTTATATTAACCAAAATATATATACTCTTTCTCTCCATAATCAAGATATATTTCATGTGTTCTGTGTTTCACAGATGAGAAGAAGAGTGAAAAACATGGCCAAGTCTTTTCCAACTTTTATGGTTACGTAGACGCATTTTATTTTTGGTAGAATAGTTACATAGATGCATTGACAAGGTACATTTTGAAAAATAATTTTGTTTCCCATTTTCTTAACCAAATTAGTTAACGATTAAATTACAATTTCACATGTTATTTATTATTTTATTTTTGTAGATTTATAGCTTAGTGAAGCTAGCAGAACTGTATTATATAGAAGCCATCAAATGGAATTATAGCTTACCGTTTTTAAACAATTTTGCTACTAATTTGTTTTTTATGTAAAGTTTATCTTTCGTTTTTTTTTTAATTGTGAAAATCTTGGAAAATATAATTTAATGTTGATTTTTTTAATACTTCACATACGTTTTCTCATTTTGTAATTGAATTATTAGATACATGCATAAACAACTTTTTAAAGATATTTTTACATTCTATAATTCTTGTCTAAAACTTCAAAAATATATATTTTAAATGAAAGCTTGATCTAAGGATGCATATATTGTAACAAAGAGATTTTTGGTTGACTAAATTTTACATTCATTCAAAAGAAAAAAAACTTAAGTATTTAGATATATTGACACTTAAGCTTCTCAATTATATACTATGAAACACTAACATTTTATTTTATCAAGAATTACAACTTGTCTAACTCTTTAATAAATATAATTAAGATAAACGTCTTACTTTCATGTTAGCTATTCAATTTTTTGAGTATAATTCTAGAATTTGGTTTTTAATAAGAATTTCATTCAGTTTTACTTTTGCAACTTCGAAATATTAGAATATGAAAATCAACAGTCATGAATTTATTCAACTATCTTCCTCTTTGTCTCTATATTTTTCTAAACCAACATTCTACAGTTTTATTCAACTATCTTCTATTTGATAGTGAACAAAACCTCAATCTTTTTTATATATAAAATTTTATTTTTAGGAACAAAATTTCATGATTTTTATTTTGAAATTACTAAGAGGTTTCGGGCCTACGCCTGTACATCCTCTCAAGCCTGGACCAAAGCATTTTATATGATCCCTTCTCACTTTCATGAATTTCTCTACAATATTAACCGATATCTCTATCACTGCTGCAACTTTTTAAACTATTGACAAAATTGTAACGCCTAAACCATATGTCCATACATTCATGGTTTATGCCAAGAGGAAGAAGTGAATCTTTGATTCACTCCCGATGCTCTTTTATCTTTTGGTGATGCATCTATTTTCTTGGGAATGTTCTAAGTCAAAATTCTGAATTTCTTTATATACTTTTTAATCAAAATTTACTCTTGGTATTTATATATGTAGACATTAGTTAAACGTCTCCATTTTTGTTTTATGTGTTTGTTTTAACATCTTATCGAAAAAGGATCCAAGCCAGTTTCGGAGGACAAGCAGACTAAATAACCTTAGACCACAAATTTATATCATGTTTTAAGGCCATTAAATAATGTGTATATTATAATAGTCGCAATATATTTTCCTCACTAAAATCTACTCCACCCATTCCTTATTGATCCCTTTTCTAGAGAAAAACAAATGTTGCACAAAAAACAATTTTAGGTTTTCTATATATTTTAATAAGTAACTAATGACAAATTATAAACTTCAAAAAAAAAAGAATATTCTTGGTTGAAATTCGTTAACCACAAAAAAATAATGCAATTAAAGCCAGTTTTTAATATGTTTGAAAATCCTAAAATATGGATTACTCAGGAACAGATGGAGTATTGTCTAATATAACCATTTAATACAGTCCCACATAATTTTAAAAATTTTCAATGATGGGAAGTATTTTTAGTCAAGTGGTTACAACACCACCTCTGCGACCGATTCCACGGAAATTCGATTCTACTAAAACGCGTTATCCCGCTTAGTAGGGACTGGCTATGAATCGGGTCTTGTCGATTATATGTTGACAAAAAAAAATCAATGATAAATGGAAAGAAGGCCGGAATATGATTTGTGGCAACATTTTCATTTTGTTGGATGAAAGATATTTTGTTTCATATTACAATATTGGCCAGCCTTGATTGTGGAGAATCACTATCCATGAATATAGAGGCATATCAAAGGCACTTCAAACGTTTGGACCGAGCAAAATGAAAGTTAATTATACAGAGGTAAAATGAGTCGTAAAAAACCAAGCAATGGAAAAAATGGTATATCAATACTCCATAGTATAAAATTTATAAAAATTAAATGTTTTATTTATGAAATTGGTCACAAAATATAAAAAGCTGAGGAAAGTATTTAAGAGTGATGGAGAGATAATATTTAGTATTTGGAATTTAGGGTTTAGAGTTTAGTTACTTTGTATATATATAAGGATATTATTGAAAATGGATTACAAGAGAAGGTATTTCTTTTAAAATTATTTGTTGTATATAGAACAACATTAAATTATCTATCAAAGTAATTATATAGTAAGGTCTTACAATTTCATTTTTAGACTATTTATCAATTTTCTCTATAAAAAAACAAAAGTGTAAAATTTTTTAATTAATTTTAATTACTTAAAGGAAATACTAAATTAAATTGATTTTGCGGTAACTAAATCGATGGTTATATTATTATTGTAATATATTGTTTAAGTATTTTTGAAAATACTGTATACTTTAACTTTTTTTTCTGTATCTCAAAATGACTCTTTTATGAAGCATCATATAACAAATATATATATATCAAAATATTATAGTTAAACCGTAATATTATAAAAATTAATTTCAATACATATAGTAATAATTACATGTACCTTTCATATACAATTGAATAGAAACTTCATTCTTTATTTCAAATTAATAATGCATACATGACCCACGCATAGCGTGGGCTACTTTCTAGTATACATATATACTTATCAGGATTCATATCTGATCAGGAGAAAGGTGTGACTTGCTGTCGTGGTAAGGAAAGCTCAAGAATATACGAGACTGTGGCTGGAATTTATATCTAAGGAAGTGGAGAAAGATGATGCGGCGTTATGCTCTTTTAACAAAACAAAGTCTCGTTAGGTTAAGCCTTTGATGGGAATATATGGTAGAGTCTCCCACAAGTCAAATGTATTTAGATATGGGAGGTTGTCCTTGAGATGATCGGTGCAAGAGACAGAGAAAGACCTGATCAAAACTCTGCATCATACACAAGCTCAATGTACTTTCCTGAATGGATGTACATGGACCATGAGAAGGGAGACCGTACGTGGAAGGCTTATCGAGAATGCAATCAACTACGAAGAAATGAGAAGATAATAAAAGATGGCATTGGTGAGTTTATGGTGTATTCAGTCTTCACCATCATATCGACCAGCGATGAACAGATTTGTAGAGATGATGGAAGGAAACCTAGATGCTCTTGAAGTCCCTCCTAGGCCAGTTTTATAAATTCCTACAAGACCTCTTCAAGAACCATCAGTAATTCAGTATTCTGTATTCTCATTGGATATTTCGTTTTACACAAAAAAGTATGATCCATGATTGTTGCATAAATAAAGAGACCTCCTTGGAAACTATTAAAGCATGAAAACAGCGAAATACATTGTTTATTTTCAATATTGAACTATACTATACTTTCTTTTTGTTTTAAGTTCATAATGTTCAACACTATTCTTTTCTTGTTTTTATCTTCTTTGGAAGTTGAGGAACTTGATACCGTAGGCGAAAACAAAGACAAAGAGCAGAATCCAGGCGATGTGGACTATGGCAACAACTGGTAAGAAGTCATATTCGAACCCGAATCCTTCTTTCAGCAATATATTGAGATCTATGTCTCCGATTCCAGTGATGTGCACCACTGAATCCTTGTCTCCTACTTGAGATGTGATGAGTCCATACAATGTCCAAGCCATAGGTGTTGCCCAATAGTACCATCTCCACCATAATGGTATTTGCTATATTTTAATCCAAACAAAAACTTTAAACTCTTCAATTTTTTTTGTTGCAATATATTATCAAATGTAAGTTGCTTAATTTACCGGTCTGGGGATGAGGAAACCGGAGAAGAGATTCCAGAGACTAAGGAAGAAGGACATGCAGATTCCGGCAATCTGATAGTTTGGTGTCAATGCCATAAGCATCATACCGTATAGCGTAAAGTAGATGAAGTTTGTCAACATATAGTAGTAGAACCACAAGAATTTGGTCACAGTCCAATCAAATCCGATCATTGAGTAAAGGATTAGCGTGTAAACTCCTGTTTGTATCGTGTTGTACATTATTTCCACTGCTACCTACACCATTTTAAAATTCATTTTGGTTTGATTTCTGCTTGTTATCAAACTATATTGAAAACAACTATATCTCATAACATTAAGAAAAAAATATTAGAATGATTTTAACCTGTGAAATGGCATAGGGAATAGCGGAGTACATTCCAGCTGCTTTTTCGCGGTAGAAAACTGTTCGCTCAATGGCAATTGCGGGTTGAACTGTTGCAGCGTTGGTGGCACCAAGAAACACTACAGCAGCGTACATCGCTCCAAAGAAATTATTCAAGTCTTGTTCGTTCTCTCTGTTTTGGTTTTGTTTTTTTTTTGGATGAATACGTCACGTCTCGATAAAATGATGATTTAATAATGTAACAGAGGAAAGAAAGAGAAAAAAGTCTTACATTTTTGTTCCCATTTGCCAGAAAATTAGACCAAACAAGACACCAATGACTACTGTCATGAGAAACCGGATGGCATTGTACTGAGGATGTCTCCAGTATGACCAGTACTGTTTCCAGAAGCAAGCTTTGGTTTGAGTAGAAAACGGTTGCGCATACTTGGTTTGGAAGTAGAGATCCTTTGATCCAGGTGGTGGTGTACTGAGTTCTTTGATGAGTTCTTGATTTCTCCTGAGGTAAGCATAAGTGTTAAGATATAAAAAGACAGTGTAAAAAATTCTCTAGTTTATTAGTAGCATTTTTCTTAAACATACCGATAAATAGAGGAGTTGGCGAATATTTGAGAAAAGTCCAAGCTCATTTGTGACTCCATTGAAGGAGTAGTAACGTCAAGCATCCACGTTGCGGGATTGTATCCGTTTTTAATCTTTGGAACCCCTTCAACAGCCTGCAAAGTAAGGTTCTGGACACAGTTACTTCAATGATATATATCTATGATCAAGATATGTAAAAGAAAAAAAAAAAAATTGTACACCTCAAAGTATTCAATAAGTTTCTGTGAGTAATGCCCTAAACTTCCAGCATATATAACCTGGCCTCCTCTTTTCATCAACAGAAGCTGCATTAACCAAAGATGATTTGTTAAATTAGTTATGGTTCTGCCTCCAAAAAAGTTAACAAAAGATTATTTGTTAATTTTATTATGGTTCTTTGGACAAAAAGTGGATCTTTTGGAGGCAAACCTCATCGAAGGATTCAAAAATGTCGATGCTAGGCTGGTGAATTGTACAAACAACAGTTCTCCCTGTATCTACGGTATTCCTAACAGTACGCATAACAATGGCGGCAGCTCTTGCATCAAGACTAGAAGTTGGTTCGTCCATGAAGATTATAGACGGGTTAGCTACCAATTCAACTGCAATAGTAAGCCTTTTCCTCTGTTCTGTTGAAAGGCCATCAACTCCAGGAAGGCCAACTATAGAGTTTCTAATGGGTTTGAGCTCAACCAGCTCCATCACTTCTTCAACAAACATCTATTAATCACAATAATAAGCAAAAATAATAATAAAAAAAGCTTACTTGGCTCTTAAGCCTTGCGAGTGATAATGAGAAAACAGTGAATTTTTATGCATAATAATATACTTACCTCTCGTGTTTTGGCATCTATATCAGCTGAAAGACGAAGCCAAGCTGAATAGATGAGGGATTCATAAACAGTAACATGTGGAGAATGGATATCATTTTGTTCACAGTAGCCGCTGACTCGAGCAAATGTTTTTTGGTTCTTACGGTAACCAGATATACTTATACTCCCTTCGATGTAACCACCTGTTTTCCTACCAGCCAAGACATCCATTAATGTTGTCTTACCTGCACCACTTACACCTATCAATGCTGTCAATATGCCTGGCCTGAAAGCTCCACCAACGTCTCTTAGTAATTGAAGTCGATCGCTTTCAACTCCTTGAGCATTCATTTCCTGCATGCAATAATTTTAAAGGAACAACCAATGAAACTTAAGGCGCATTTGTAACGTAACTTGTGATATCTTAATTGTATGAGACACAGTTACTTACTGCAGGCATATCCACGTAGTAGTTCACATTGTTGAATGCTAGAGAAAGCGGTTGAAAAGGTAAAACCATTCCTCTCTTTGGACCATGACTTGAAGAACTATTGTTGAGTTCCATTACGGAACCTGCAATTTCTCAATATAGTCAGAAGAAAAAAGAAACATAATCTCTAGTCTGAAGCAGACAGAATAATCGAAAAAAAGAAACTTAAAATTAAAGAAGGCAAAGATCACCTTCTGTTCCTTTCTGTTTGTCTTTAACTTCTTCCTCAACTGTAGCTTTGGAGTTACCAAGAGCTGAAGAAATTTTTATTTCAAGACCATGTCAACTAGATAAATGATTCTATTCCAAAGTCTAAAATAACCTGAAAACTAGAAATAAGAGCACTTACGGTTCAAATACATCAAGGCTAGTATATAAAAGAGATTGAACAACAATGAATACCCAAGTAGCGCCACAATACTGATCCAAAACCAATACGGCTCCGTGGAGAAGCCCCGGCTTTTAAGTAAAGCTTCTCCAACTGTTTTCGCTTTGATGCTTGTATCGTAGTTGGGCTGCATCATGTAACATAACAGATTTTGCATCACAATTGGCAAAGAGTAGTCAACACAAGAGAAGGATTTTGTGAAATCTTACACTGCTCCATCGCTCATCGAGAAATTCATTCATAACAAGAGCGGTTTGTCCATACATCATAGGAAACAAATAATAGGCCCAAGTCATCCACGGCTGGATATCATCTGTGAATCAAAATATATAAATCATGTTTTCACTTAACAATCTCATAGACACTTGCCGCAAATGATACCAAAAGAAACTACCTCATTTGGAAATGGGACTAGTTTGATTCTTTAGCTCAAGCATATTTTATATGGTCCATCATAAGTTATGTGACATTAATAATTCCAACGTATGTTTTCAAATATTTTACTATTGGCTAAAAAAAATTATGGTTTTTTTTTTCTAAAGACTTTCGAGTATATAATGCCAAAATGGGGTCAATACCTTTAGAAATGATGAAGCCTCCAAGAGTAAATACAATTAGCAATGTGAAGGTCCCGATTGAGTTAGAGATTACTTCTGTTCTTCCAATGGCTCCGAGGAATCTAAACAAAGAGAGGGCCATCTGGTTCACACAGAAGTATGCTAACAACTGCCGAAAAAACCTAATGGCAAAGTTTGGTTAGTTCAAGAAAATGAAAATTAGAAGCATATATATTTAAAGAAAAGTTCTTTAGTGATCTTCATGAGCTAATTAATGTACCTTGCAGCAGAAGGAGCAAAACCGATTGTATAATATGTAAAACCAATCCATATCCCTGATTCGATAAGAGATAACGGAATCTTCAGAAGCCAAGCTGGTAAGGCGAAAGCCCATGGAGGATAGAACAAGAAGTCCCTCTGCTTGTAAAACACCGGGAGCCTCATCACTGTGAATGCTAGCTCAGCTAGTCCATTAAACATTACATTATACAAGCTGAAAAAAAGAGCACCGTAAAACTTTTGACCATCTCGCACCGTGCCTACATGCATTTCTGTCCTGAGATAGGCCGTCATGGTAATCAAAGACATGATGGTTATCTGGACAGTCTTAAACACGTACACAAATGAGTTGCGTTTCATAAGTAGCCATTCTCTATCAAAGCATGCTTTGAATAGCTCCCAGTTTGATATACCATACTTTTGTGTGACTAGTGCAGCAGAATCGGTTTTAGCTTTATCATAGGGAACCCTGAACTCTGAATTGAGTTGTTCCCCGGTGTGAAAAGAGTTAAAACCGTTTGAGAAATCACTCACGGACACATAGCTGTAAGGTTGTTCTTTCCTGTTCCAATATTGTTCTTGGTCCTTCTTAGACGTAACTTCTTGCAAGAAATCTGCAACCCCTTTCCTTTCAGGACATTGGAAACCCATGTACTCAAAGAACTCAAGAACGTTGTCCCGTGAGCCTTGGTAGACAATTTGTCCCTCAGAGAGTAAGATAATGTCGTCGAAGAGCTCAAAAGTCTCTGGTGCAGGTTGTAGAAGTGAAATAACCATTGTGACATCCGAGATATGTACTAGTTGCCTCATGAACTTGCAGATTTGGAATGTTGTTGAACTATCCAACCCTGTTGATATTTCATCCATGAAAAGAGTTTTCGCCGGTCCTACCAACATCTCTCCTGCTCAATTAAGATAAAGTGTCATCCAAGTTTATGAACACGTCTACAATGTTACTGTAATGAATCAAGAATATATCAAAAGGAACACCTGTTGTTAGACGCTTTCGCTGTCCACCAGAAACACCTCGTCTCATTACGTCTCCGACAAGTATGTCAGCACATATGTCTAGACCAAGTATCTGTCACGTTAACATTAACCAGGTATAAGCTCAAAATATTGTTCTTTCACTATGTTAGAGAAAGCACAAGTAAATAAGTACCTTAAGTACATAATCTGTAACCAAACTAGTTTCTTGCCCTGATATTGCTATTGATTTCATGAATGCATCAATTTCAGGGTCTGGCTTTATTCCCTCTTCTCTTTCCCTCCTTGAGAGCTCAGCCATCAACTGGTACCGAGTACCAACACCTAAACATCGTCCCGAAAAATCCATTGTCTCTCTCACCGTCATTTCCCCAAAGTGAAGGTCATTTTGACTAATGTAGGCACACGTCTTTTGAGGAACAAACTCGTGGAACTCATGACCGCAATAAGTTATCCTCCCGGACATCTGTTTGCCATTTCCGGGTTAGATGATAATAAGAGTTGGAAAGGTTCATCTCAATTAGGAGTTCTAGGTATAAACCTGGAGGGTGTCATCGAGCTTCCCAGCCAAAGCTTGTAACATAGTTGTTTTCCCTGAACTTGGTGGACCAAGTAATAAGGTCATCCTGGAAATGTTCAACAATTAATAAATGTATCTCAAACTCAAATATAGCAAAGAAAGACATTCACATTTTGGTTTTGTTACCTTGATGGTTTGATAATGCCACTTATGTCTTTAAGTATCTGAATCTTCTTCTTTTTAGACTGAATGAAGTGGAAGAATCCTAGAATGCTCTACATACATAAATTAAAACCGAAGAATCTTAAATAACATCATTTATATAAATATATGTATATATATATATATATATCTTATAGAATATGAGAAGGTTTTTCTCAACTTCTTCTAATAACATGACACCTGACTTCTTATATAGCTAACACATGTTTTCATTCTCAATTTAATTCAAAACTATGGGTTAAAGAAACTTAAATAGATCCATCTCAATTCCCTAACCAACAAGACATAAACTCATATCAATTTTAATACAAAAATATGTAAAAAAAAAAAAAAACAAAAAATCCCAATAAAATAGGCTCGTTCCCTAGCTAACATGACTAATTAAAAAAGTTAATTCTTTTTTCTCCACGCCTCTCTGCTTCTACGAACTTGGCATCATTTCGAAGCATCAACTACATAATCTAAGAAGGTATTTAATGTTTTACTTATGGTTAGTTGTCCCTCATTTCTCACATCATCATCAATTCTATCACCTGCTTTATTCCTCTCTGATGACCTAATTGGTTAAAAATCACATTAATTATTATATAGAAGTACTCAGATTTATCTTCCTCTACCAAATTTTAATTATTTTTAGTTTTTTAATTTACTATTATTTCATAGCAAAAATCTCTATAGTTTATTTTTGTTCACGAAAAAGTAATCTATTTTACAAAAATATATTTATTCTATTTTGTAGTTACGATTTATAAAATTTTCACTTATTTTTTTATCGCAACCGAATCTTTATTACTTAACTATTTTTATCGGTTTCACATGTCAATATTTACTATATATAAAACTATAATAAAGTAGAGTTGTGAGAAATTGTCATTTGGCACCCCTCTATTTTTTTAACATGTGTCATTTTTTTCAATTCTAATGAAATAAAAAGACACATTATTGCTAATCTAAAACTAAATTGTCTACACACATTTTCTAATTTGAAATATTTTATTTGTTCAGTTTCTTTAGATTTACATTTACTTCTCTCAATCAATTACCTTTATGACATTATGGGTAGACGTTTTCTTTTGTTCAAACTATTCATGTTGCAATAATGCATATGACCAAATTAATTACAATTAATATGTTTTATAACTGTATTTATTACCATAAATGTGATTACTCAGAATAATGTGCAATGAAATTCCTTACAAACTTTAAACAATGTTTAGCTATATGTCTTTCTTTTCCTATCATTTCCCATGGTATTTTTTCTTAATATTATTTATTTTGAAGTTTTTTAAAAAAAACATTATGTCTTGCAGTATGATGATTAACAGATTAATTTCTCTAGGACTATTTGAAGAAATCGTTTACAAAGCCACGTCATTTTTGTATCAGAGTCTTGTCAATATTTATTAGCCTCTTTCAAAGGATTATGTTTTATGATAGTCATGATTTAAAGTTTTTGCATTGTTTTGTAATGTGATTTTTTAAACTTTCAAGCTATAGTTGGAAGTATTAAGTGATAAAGATGAGCCTAATGCTTGACTCCTAAAGCACAATCTCTTTGGTTTTGAACATTCACTCATAATATTATAGTTGCAAGTCCCTTAGATTTCTCTTCTTAAGTCCTCTGATCTTCAACTACAATATATTTCTAAGTTTCTGTTTTGTAAATTTGTTTTGTTTTTTCATTTTTAAAAGTTCTTTATCCCCATTACAAAAAAAAAATTACTTTGCATATTGATAAAAAGATTGAGCCTAATTTTACCGTGTAATGAATATATAAATGGTCAAAATATCATATATTTCTTTATGCCTCTTTGGAATCACTTCCCAAACTTTACAAATCCTTTTTTGCATTACACGGAAACACACTACAGAGACTTATTGTAAAATATTTTATATATATATATATATATATATATATATATATATATATACACATATAGTAACCTCAATACTTTCATCAAAGATATATGTCAATCATTAACTGTGGTCTAAATTATAGTAGAATAACATGTATAAAAGCAAAACTACTTTTATATCGCCAAAAAAGCAAAACTACTTCTATTTTCCTGTAACACTTACTCCATCCGTCATTATGCCAAAAAAGCTTACACCATTTCCAATGGTTATCTATATTTTTATATTTTACATTTAGGTTATAATTTTGAAGAGATATGGTTTAGTATTTAGAGTATAAGATTAAAAGCATGATGCTATTTTAGTATTTTTAGAATTTAGAAATGATTTGCTAAATTTAAAATCAAAACTTATTTTAATGCAATATGTGAAAATTGTCCTTCTTTTAACACACTTCATAATTATAAACTTATAAATGTATGTATTTAAATTATTTTCAAGGCACATATAAATAATATCATGAACATTTCATAGATAATTAAATGAAATTTTATTTTACATACCAAATACGTGATTTTATAATCCACGCATTGCGTGGGTAACTTTCTAGTATATATATAAATAAGAGCTTGAAAGTAAAAATACCCCATCATAAGTTTCATAAATTTTAAAGATATAATTTGGACCTCGGAAGTTGAGAGATCTTATTTGTGAAACTTAGATCTTATTTTCTCAACAAAAACAAAACAACACAACCCAATGGATATAAAACAAATCGAACCTCCATTGTATTTAAGGTGACGTTGAAGAGAGTTGGAAGCGCTCTACTAGCACTACACACATCTCCTTCCACTGAAATATTCTCATACCTCACTTCAATTTTCGGAACCTGGATTCCAACTCTGTTTTCGAAAAAAAAAAATCAAAACAAAACTCCAAATTTTTCAGCCAAAAAAATTATAAATAAAACGTTTGTCTAATTTTTTTTTGTTATTTTTTGTTATAATACGTACCTGTCTGTTCTTTCTCTCAATCCACGTAGAAACTTTTCATTGTCTTCTTCAACAACACTCAAGATCATTTCCATAAGTTGTTTCTTCTCCTTAGGTTCGAGCCTCATGAGGTCAACATCCTCCAGCTCAATCTCACCATTGACCGTCGTTTGTGGCAACATGCCTTTACGTAGCCGATCAAAAGTTGGCAATCGCTCAATCGCGGCCCACCGGAGTTCAACGTCATCTTCCTCACGTCGTTCGCTCTTCCCAAACATCTCGTCCCCCTGAGATACAAACACATCTCTAAATCTTTTGGAAGCTCCTACCGAACTCCGGTGACTGGTCGAGGCCAAACTCACTCTCCCGCTCATTGTTCCGACCGGATCTTCATCTCGTCCTAGCATCGCCTCCACTGCCAAGAAGTCGTCCGGTTTAAATTACAAAGAAGGAGACGGATATGCAAGTGGAGATTTTTGATAGTCCGCTATCATTTAAAGAAAGAGTGAAACTTGGAGGTGAGAGAAGAGGCGGGATAAAAAGTCTTCTGAACAATGAATACACCAGGACCAGATGGCTATACAGTTGAGTTTTTTAAAAGCAGGTCCAGGTCCAGGTCCAGGTCCAGATGGCTATACAATGAATACACCAAGACCAGGTCCATCGTGGGGTATGACCTCATAAAGGCAGTGAAGTCTTTCTTTCTGTTTGGTTTTTTGCCCAAAGGTGTTAATACTACAATCCTGGCACTTATCCCAAAAACAACCTCAGCTAAGGAAATGAAGAATTATAGGCCAATTTCATGCTGTAGTGTATTATATAAGCTCATCTCCAAACTATTGGCGAACCATCTCAAAGTTCTTCTGCCTGACTTCATCGCGTCAAACTAGTCTGCTTTCATAAAGAACCGCCTCGTGATGGAGAATCTCTTACTTGCTACTGAGCTTGTCAAGGATTATCAAAAGGAGGACATCTCCTTTAGATGTGCGATGAAGATATATAGATATTTCCAAGGCGTTGGATTTGGTTCAGTGGCCTTTCCTGCTAAATGTACTTGAGGCATTGCATTTTCCAGATAAGTTTATATATTGGATCAGTTTATGTATCTCTACGGCCTCTTTCTCTGTTCAAATAAATGGGGAGCTTGCGGGGTTTTTCAAAAGTGAGAGGGATCTGCGTCAGGGCTGCTCGCTTTCTCCATATCTCTTTGTGCTCTGTATGAATTAATGTTTATGTATTCTAACTATTTTATTATATTCAAATGATTTCATAATGTATAATTTTAAAATTTAAAATTTATTTACTTTTCTTAAAAATATTTTTCCCGCGACACCGCAGAGGGTCTGAGTCCTAGTAATAATAAAAATAATAAAAATAATAATAATAATAATAATAATAATAATAATAATAATAATAATAATAATAATAATAATAATAATAATAATAATAAATTTGACATGTGACACCCAAAGCAAGTCTATTCTTATGCCCTCCCCCCCCCACACTTGACATGGTCTTGAGGGTGCTTAATTATCTCTATCTACCTCATTAATATATTTTCTCTGCTTCTCGCAACACAAACCATCAAACTACGAAGACACATTGCTCTTGAACCAAGGCAAATCTATTCTTATGTCCCCCCCCCCCACTTGACATGGTCCTGAGGGTGCTTAATTATCTCTATCTACCTCATTAATATATTTTCTCTGCTTCTCTCAACATAAACCATCAAACTACGAAGACGCATTGCTCTTGAACCAAGGCATGTCTATTCTTATGTCCCCCCCCCCCACTTGACATGGTCCTGAGGGTGCTTAATTATCTCTATCTACCTCATTAATATATTTTCTCTGCTTCTCTCAACACAGACCATTAAACTACGAAGACACATTGCTCTTGAATCAAATAATCCAACAAATGATGTACCATCTTCCCATTTCTTGTCTGGCCGTGTTCTTCATCTTCTCCTCATTTCACCCTCTTTCTTGTGCTTCAAGTAAACAAGGACGTGGCTGGTATGAGACTCCGTTTCAATGTGGTAACATTACCGCGGGGTTCCCCTTCTCTGGAGGGAATCATCATAAAGATTGCGGTCACCCATTGCTGGAGCTTTACTGCAACAAAAACAACATCACCACTGTTGGCTTAAGTATAAAATCAACTTGAGAAATGGAGTAATCCTTATCTAAACCGAGTTATGGTTAAGAGATAAGGATCAAGGATTTTTAGGAGCTATCTAAACATAGGTGTTTCCTAATAGTATTAGGACTAAGGTTTTTATATAAAAGGAGATGTCAGATTGTGACATAACTTAAGAGTTGTGAGAGAGATTGAGAGAGCTTAAGTTTTTGAGGGATTTTCTTAAGCAATAAAGAAAGGTGTTCTTTAAATTCAATCTTTAAACTCTTAATTCAAACCTGAAGAACAATATTTGGTATCAGAGCCAATAAGTAACAATGGTAAAAAATGATGATGTTGAAACATCAACAAGCAAGCAAAAGGAAGGAGGAGGACCTTCTTCCATCAAGTGTCCTATGCTAAACGCAAGCAACTATACCGTTTGGGCTATGCGGATGAAGATACTTCTCAAAGTTAACAAAGCGTGTGATATTATAGAGACATGAGACGATGATGGTGATGTAAATGATCTCGCTATGGCTTTGCTGTTCCAGTCAATCCCTGAGGCTCTAATCCTCCAAGTCGGTGAGTTAGACACGGTGAAGAAAGTTTGGGAAGCTATCAAATCTAGACATGTTGGAGCATAACAGGTTAAAGAGGCAAGACTGCAAACATTGATGGCAGAGTTTGATCGACTTAGGATCAAGGACACATAGCTTATTGATGACTTTGCTGGTAAGCTATCTGCAATCTCGTCCAAATCAGCCGCCCTAGGAGAAGATATTGAGGAATCTAAGCTTCTCAAGAAGTTTCTTAAGTTTCTTCCTCAAAAGAAGTACATACACATTGTGGCTTCTTTTGAACAAGTGTTAGACCTCAACAAAACAAGTTTCAAAGACATTGTGGGACACTTAAAGGTTTATGAAGAACATGTTGCAGAGGAAGAAGAGGTACTCGAAGAACAAGGCAAATTGATGTATACAAACTCGGAGCCTCAACCACCTCAACCAAATCGCTATGAAACAAACCGTGACTTCAATGGAGGATGCCATGGAGGGTATCAAGGCAGAGGTCACGGAGGACGTTTCAGGGGAAGAGGTTGCGGAAAATTTAATGGGACGAGAGATGTGTCGAAAGTTGAATGTTTCCGGTGTGACAAACTTGGTCATTATGCCTCAGAATGCCCAGATAGATTGCTTAAGTTACAAGAGACTTAAGAAATTGACACCAAAGATACCGAAGACGCGGATGAGCTCATGATGCACGAGGTAGTGTACTTAAACGAGAAGAAGGTAGTGCCGACCAAATATGAGACAAGTACCAAAGAGGATAATGTTTGGTACCTTGATAATGGGGAAAGCAATCACATGACTGGGGATTGTAGGTATTTTTCTTCCTTGGATAGTACTGTTACTAGAAAAGTAAGATTTGGGGATGATTCTCGCATAGACATCAAAGGAAAAGGATCAATTAAGTTCATTGACATGAATGGAGAAGCAAGGACATTGCATAGTGTTTACTTTATTCCAAACTTGAAAAGTAACATTATCAGCCTTGGACAAGCAACCAAAGCTAGGTTTGATGTGTGATATGCTCAAATTTACCCTAGAGCTACTCTCTCAAATTAAGAGGTCAATGCAGTAATTAGGGGTCGAATTCCACAAGGACTCAAGACTACACAATAAATTATAGAGTTTTATAATTAAGCTAAACAAAATTAATTTGAATTAAAATAAAAGTAATGCAAATATTAAATATAGCTGTTGTAAATTCAGAGGATCAAAAAGCTAGGCCTAGGGAATTTCTCAGGAAATTATGAAATATTAAATCAAGAAATAAATTAGGATTCAAGCAATTAAGAACAGATCTAGAACTCTAAACACTTTTGTAAATTAAATCAGTTCTCACTGCAAATAATATCTAAATTTAAAACCAGAAAATCCAAATCTCTTTGTAAAATTCTAGGTTAAAAATCAGCAATAAAATCAAGTTTAGATTGTTCACAAAATTATTAAATCAAATCTCTTTGCAAGTAATAATTTTGCTCATCAAAAGGTTTTATCAGGAAATATCAATTATATTCTCATATCAATTTATTTTCCTAGAGTATTAATTCTAGATGGCCAATCAAGGATTAATATGAAGAACAACCTAAGATGAAGATCTAGATAGATAATGAATCCTAAATAATCAGATCTAATAATTCATAAAAACCCTATGAAAAACCCTGAACCTAACAAGCAAACTACTCAGACATAATCATTGAAGAACAAAACATTATTCTGAATAATAAGCAATTGAAATTAAAAAGAGTAAAAGGGAGTTCAAGAAATTCTTCTCTCAAAGCAGATCTCTCTCTCCAAAGCTCTCAAAATCTCTCAGGGTTGCAGAAAAATAAAACTCTCTAGAAAAAGACTGATGGGTTTGGAAAACCTAAAAATACTATTTATATGTCCTAAAACACGTCAGGGACTTGTGTTGCAATTTTGGAAACTTTGGGGCAGATTTGTAAAACTTCCAAATTTGGCTCTTGAGTCGGCAGAGAGGGTGTCGATCGATGCTATATAGTTGTCGATCGATGCCCATGCTTTGATCCAAGATTTATGCTCCAAAACGATCCAAATTGCTCCATTTCGCTCCTTTCATGCCAAAATCCTAGAAAACCTGTAAAGACTCAAAAACATCCTAGAAAACACATCAAAAGACTCTAAAAGACTCCTTATATCATGGTTAAAAACCACAAAAACCATGATATATCAACTCCCCCAGACTTAGCCTTTTGCTTGCCCTCAAGCAAAACATAAGCTTAGACATGTGAAAGAGGTTTGAAAACAGGGAACTCACTCAATTGCATGATTATTCTTATTCACACTCTTCATTTACCTGACTCGAGAACTTACTTCTTATACTCAACCATGATAAGCATCAACATTCCTTACTCAAATCCCACAATCCTTTGGAATCTCTGAAATCTCCATTGTCATCTTATTAGTCAATATTAAAGCAAGTACAGGTGAGTTCTTACCTTGGGTGTATTGATCAGTGGCATATGGACTCTTTTCAGGACAAGACATTCTTCTTATATCTCATTTCCTCTCCCTTTTCTCACTTCTATTATTATGTTTTTCTTTTCTTATATATTTCTTTTTCTAATCAAAGGTGTAAGCGAATACCGGGGTCAGCGGTAATTTACCTACCCCTCGCTTCCAAGCTTTGTGTGATCATTTGACTCAAGAGTAGAATAATGAGGTCACTGGTAATTTACCTACCTCTCTAAACTGATCAAAATCATCTCATCTTTTATCTTTTCTTTTTCTGATTTTTTTTTTAAAGCACTGAAGGGAAGAAAAGGGGAGACATACTTTGAAAAATTGCACTATCTTGTATGGCCCGAAGAAGAAGTCTAGTCCACTGATTTCCAACCCCAAAGTAAGAGATTAAGTCCGGTTAAAATCCTGATAAAGGTTGAGACAACGTTAGATCAATCAGATATCCATTGAATAAGGGCTTTCAGGATTGTTGATAAGGCTCATAGTCTTTCTAAGCTTCAGTTCTGAGATCAAGCATAAACAAATAATCATTAGAGTGTTAGCCAAATAAGAGAAATCCATTAATCAAGATCATAATTCCCAAAGATAAAAAGAAAAATTTTGAAAAATTTGACTCAAACTTTATGGTTTTGACTGACACAACTGAAACTCAAAAACAGAAACATAGTTAGTACTAACCTCCCCAGACTTAAACAACATTGTCCCCAGTGTTATCAAGTAAGAGGAAAGCAAAAATAAAAATAAAATAAATAAAAATCAAAATCAAAAGAAAAAGAAAAAGAAAAACCTACCAGTGGGTTGCCTCCCACTAAGCGCTTGTTTTCAGTCATTAGCTTGACTGTGTTGGAGCTCAGACATCCGGAGGATCAGTACATGACATTGAAGTCCTCTTCATCCAAGGTGGTGTATAAGCGTTAGGTGCATGAGGCTTGCCAAGTATGCGAGGAACAGGACCAGGGCGGGATTTAGGGATGGGTTTGCTTCTTTTAAGCCCTGAAAAATCATCAACAGAAGAAACAAGCGCTCTACGATAATCTCGTGGCTTGGTTAACTCCAAAACAGTTTTTATCTCTTTGAAATTCTTGTTGATGGTAGGAGGAAGTTTAGGAGAAGAAGATGCATACCTTGGCCTTACCTGAGGGCTCTGGAGTGTGGATTGATGACTCTTCTGTTTGGGAACAGGTTTCTGTCTTGGAGCTTCAACTTTGGACAAGCTTTGTCTCGGATGTGGAGGGGTGTCGATCGATGCTGAAGGGGTATCGATCGACACCAAGCCTGTTGCTCGTGTAGCAGAAACTTTTTCAAGAGAAAAAGTCTGTCCATCAACAGTAGGAACTCTCCTCAGTTTATCCATCTCAAAACTCATACTCAAACCATCCACAGTCAGTGCTATGTGTCCTTTCTGCACATCAATGACTGCACTAGCTGTAGCCAAGAAAGATCTTCCTAAGATGAGAGGATCTTTAGGCTCTTGATCATACTTCAGGACCACAAAGTCAGTGGGAATCATGAAGTTTCCAACCTTAACTGGAATATCCTCTATAACACCTTCAGGAATTCTTCCGGATCGATCAGCCAGGATAAGAGAAATCTGAGTTGGCTTGAATTCTGTCATCCCAAGTCTCACAGCAACAGAATGTGGCATCAAGTTGATGCTAGAGCCAAGGTCACAAAGTGAGTGTGCAAACCTTCCTGTGGAGATAGAGCAATCAAGTACAAAGCTTCCCGGATCTGGTAACTTCTTAGCAGTCCGACACTGAATTATTGCACTCACTTCCTTAGATACAACTATCTCCTGCTTCTTTTCCCTTCTTCCTTTGTACAGGCTGGTTTAACAGAATTGCACTAACATCTTTTGTAAGCAAGGCTCCTTCCTCAGGGCTCAAACCATTGGATACCATTCTCTTCACATAGCGCTTGAGTGGTGGTGAAAGCTTCACTGCATCAATCAATGGCATCTCAATCATCACCTTATCCATCATTGCTTTGCATCTAGCTTCCTCAAGCTCCTGCTTAGACTTTCTTGGCTTGGGAAAAGGAACCTTAGGCTTGTAGACCCTCTCAACTACTGCTGGAACCTGAGATTTTGCGACTTCGGGTTCCGTCTGAGATGAGTGTCGATCGATACCCTGGTGGTGTCGATCGACACCATTATCTGGGTTCGACAGATTGGCCAATTTTTCTCCTTGTTCTGCAGAAACAACTTCACCATCATCTTCATCTCTCACTGATATGGCATTGCAAGCATGTCTGGGGTTTGACTCAGTTCTTGCTGGAAGATAATTCTCTTGCCTTTTTACAGACCCAGCAGTCTGTGCAACTTGAACCTCCAGCTTCTTAACATGAACATTCAATGCCTCTATCTTCCCATTCAGCTCAGTGTAGACATTGTCAAGCTTTACATTGAATGTCACTGTCAAATTCTCTTGTCCTTGCAAAAGCTGCTCAAGCATGGCCTCCATTCTACTCTCAGAAGAACTCTTAGGAGGTGGAGACTGATAAGATAAGTTCCCATATGTCCTTGTATAGCCATTGTTCTGTTGTTGCTGCTGATACTCTGGCTTGGAAGTGTAGCCTGAAGAGTTCCCACTGTAAGGCCTAATGCCTTGCTGATTTCCAAACCGCTGTCCCTGATTCCCATACACATAATTCACATCCTCCTCTTGGTGTCCTTGATCAGGTTCTGGCTCATATGTCTCAACCTCAGCAGCAAAATGAACAGATTTCTTACCCATAAGGAGATTATGCACTGAATCCAGCTTAGCATTAATAGAAGCTAACTGGTTTGAATCAAATCCTCCATGCAATCCCTTCCTTTCAGCATCTGCTCCCTTAGTGCTATTGCTAGAAGCCAAATTCTCAATCAACAATTCAGCATCTTCTGGCATTCTTGTCTTGAAGTTTCCATGACTTGCAGCATCCAAAGCTAACTGATACTTCCAGTCACACCCTCTGAAGAAAATACTTAGCAATTGAACCTTTGAGAAACCATGGTGTGGACAATCCCTTTGGTAAGCTTTGAATCTCACCCAAGCTGCCTTGAAAGCTTCATCTGGTCTTTGCTTGAAAGTGGATAGCTTGACTCTCAGCTCATCTGACATTGCATCATCATAGAAATGGTTGAGGAAAGCCACTTTGACTTGTTGCCAAGATGTCAAAGATCCAGCTGGCAACTGCTTCAACCACTGAGATGCCTCTCCTGCAAGTGAGTATGGAAAGAGCTTGCAGAATATGAAGTCCTCAGTCACTCCATTAGCCTTGATACTAGTCACCAGATCCTCAAAATGTTCAATGTGGTCCAAGGGCTTCTCATTGGGCAAAGCAGAGAAAGGTCTCTGCCCAACTAGTTGAAAGTACGCAGGTTTCAACTCAAAATCATTCCTCTGAAAAGGGGGAGGAACAATAGCAGACCGGTTCTCATACACAAGATCAGCCCGGTTATAGTCAGCAATGGTCTGGATCAGGTCTCGGTTCTGCTCCTGTCTTCGAACTGGGTTCTGTACGTGGTTGGCAGCTCCACGCACGTCTGCAGGTGGGCGTCGATCGATGCCACCTGGTTGGTGTCGATCGACACCGAGATTCGGATCATCATTAATACCAGCTTGCTGGTTCACGACAGCCTGCTCCATGACAACAGGTTCGGCAATCACATTCCCTTCAGCATCAATCTTTTGGCCCTGCTCATTGCGCAAGTGGCCCTCTTGATCCCTCAAAACACCAGCCTCATCATGCATCAGAATGATCGTATTAACCATCTTCAAAGATTTGGCTGCTTTTCTGTTCTCACGCTCAAGTTTTCCCAACTCTTGGTTTGAAAGCTTCAGAATTGGACCAGTCTTGTTGCTCCTTGTGTGAGGTCTAGGAGGCATGCACCTGAAACACACAAGAGAGAAGAAAACAAAAGCGTGTTAGTTTAAAAATAAAAAGAAAAATTTAGACAAAATTAAAAACTTTAATCTAATGGTAGAATCAGAGAGTCCCCGGCAACGGCGCCAAAATTTGATATGCTCAAATTTATCCTAGAGCTACTCTCTCAAATTAAGAGGTCAATGCAGTACTTAGGGGTCGAATTCCACAAGGACTCAAGACTACACAATAAATTATAGAGTTTTATAATTAAGCTAAACAAAATTAATTTGAATTAAAATAAAAGTAATGCAAATATTAAATAAAGCTGTTGTAAATTCAGAGGATCAAAAAGCTAGGCCTAGGGAATTTCTCAGGAAATTATGAAATATTAAATCAAGAAATAAATTAGGATTCAAGCAATTAAGAACAGATCTAGAACTCTAAACACTTTTGTAAATTAAATCAGTTCTCACTGCAAATAATATCTAAATTTAAAACCAGAAAATCCAAATCTCTTTGTAAAATTCTAGGTTAAAAATCAGCAATAAAATCAAGTTTAGATTGTTCACAAAAAATATTAAATCAAATCTCTTTGCAAGTAATAATTTTGCTCATCAAAAGGTTTTATCAGGAAATATCAATTATATTCTCATATCAATTTATTTTCCTAGAGTATTAATTCTAGATGGCCAATCAAGGATTATTATGAAGAACAACCTAAGATGAAGATCTAGATAGATAATGAATCCTAAATAATCAGATCTAATAATTCATAAAAACCCTATGAAAAACCCTGAACCTAACAAGCAAACTACTCAGACATAATCATTGAAGAACAAAACATTATTCTGAATAATAAGCAATTGAAATTAAAAAGAGTAAAAGGGAGTTCAAGAAATTCT
Organism: Camelina hispida; assembly: GCA_023657505.1. Lineage (NCBI taxonomy): Eukaryota > Viridiplantae > Streptophyta > Magnoliopsida > Brassicales > Brassicaceae > Camelina > Camelina hispida. Next base: position 38,453,916 of record CP094634.1, on the reverse strand, counting down.
TCTCTCAAAGCAGATCTCTCTCTCCAAAGCTCTCAAAATCTCTCAGGGTTGCAGAAAAATAAAACTCTCTAGAAAAAGACTTATGGGTTTGGAAAACCTAAAAATACTATTTATATGTCCTAAAACACGTCAGGGACTTGTGTTGCAATTTTGGAAACTTTGGGGCAGATTTGTAAAACTTCCAAATTTGGCTCTTGAGTCGGCAGAGAGGGGTGTTGATATGTATATATTTTACACATTTTCATGATGCATTGGTCATTCATTTTGTTCTCTTAACTCATTGCTTTGTATTGTTTTTAGTCTCTTTTGCACAACATGCATATCTAGGTAGTCTTTGCATTGGTCTTGCACACATCTTGCATTTTGGAGTTGTTTCAGATGTTTTAGGAGGTGTCCAAACAATCAAATGCAAATAAGGATCAGGAGAGCAGTTAAGCGACTCGATCTACACTACCCAGCGACGCAAGCTTCCACGTCTTTGATCGAGTCGAGTGAAGATTTTACTTTGGGATTCAGCTTTCGACGTCTTCATCAAAGTTGTAGAGAATTGAGTCATCTTTCCAATGCAGTTTATTTCAAACCAATCGGAGTCGTGGTTCATGAGTTATCTCCGTTTTAGTGGATGCACGTACGTTCATAAATCCGACTCGACCCGCATGCAAAGGAGAGATCCCACTCGATCGGATGTTAGCAGCGACTCGACCAAGACGTCCCAGGATAGCTCCCAAGCACCCTCAAGACGTGACTCGACTCGCATGCAAAGGAGAGCTCCCACTCGATCGGATGTTAGCAGCGACTCGACCAAGACGTCCCAGGATAGCTCCCGAGCACCCTCAAGACGCGACTCGACCAAGACGTCCCAGGATGGCTCCCGAGCACCCTCAAGATGCGACTCGATCAGCAGCTCCTGAGCACCCTCACGTCGCGACTCGATCGACAGTTTCTGAGCACCCTCACGTCGCGACTCGATCGATAGTTTCTGAGCACCCTCACGTCGCGACTCGATCGACAGTTTCTGAGCACCCTCACGTCGCGACTCGATCGACACTCTTACGTCGCGACTCGATTAACACTCTCACGATGCGACTCTATCGACGCTCTGAAACCGATGTCCTGGTTATGTCCTGAAGACGCATCCGAGAAGGATTCCCGAACCAACGTTCTACATTGTCGTTTTATGTTTTAGAGATTTCCATGTTTTTCCTATAAATAGGTTTTGTTAAGTTTTCACTCGGGCATCTTAGCTTTTATCTCGTTTTTGTTCTTTCCTTAAGGTTTACCCTAGCCACCTAAAACGCTTGACACTTTGTATCCCGATACCTTTTAATTTATTCAGTATTTTGATTCGATTTCTTCTACAATCTTGTTCATCTCATTTTTACCTATCTAAAAATGCTTGTTTCAATGTTTTCTGAGTTTGTATCTTTGATGATGATTTTCGGATCTGAGTAGTGTGGTAGTTCTTGAGGATGGGATAGATTAGGTGGAGGATCTTAGGATGTAGTGTGTTTAAGCTTTGATTGTATGATTCCCTTCTGGACTAGAGTTAGAAATACTAGTTTCTCTCTGATCAATTGGAACTAGGTTTTAGACATTTCCGCATCCAAAAGGTGTTCGATGAAATGTCTGACCAACTAGTGCCAGAGACTTACGTTCCTAGCCTAAGAGATTAGTTGTCTAGGATGTTTGTTGACGTGAATGAACTTGATTTTCATGCCATGCTTGATCATGTTTCTCTAGCGAGAGCTAGGTTTGGAAGTGGTTGAGTTTGAGTAGCTTCTGTCAAGAGATTGGATTAGCTAAGTTGTGATGTTCATTGTTTAGGGATAGTTTGCTTGTGGCATGTTAAACACTCTGTAGACTAGGATACTCCACCGACATCAATTACTCCCATCCTTAGGACTTCTATTTTATCTGATTGTTTCTGCATCCTTAAGCTTGTTCTTTATTTCTGTTCCAATAGCTTGCTCATTTGTCTCTGCTCGTTTAGCTTATTTTTGCTCTCTTAAGTTATTGCATTTTAGCTCTTGTTCAGTAAACTCGTTTTGTTCTTGCATCTCGTTCACTCTAGGTTGTTAGACAAAAACTCATTTCGAATCTGGCTTAACTTGTGACTGCTTGATTGCATCTTGATTGTTAGTAAAGTTTCCCATTTGGATTGACACCTTAAGTACTACAACTACATAAGGTTAATTGAGACCTGCTAGGACGCACAAAAATCCTAGTATCAATTTGGCGCCGTTGCCATTTGGGATTCGTTTCGCTACATTTAAGATTTCAAGTTTTGCAAGATTAAGTTCTATTACACTCATCTTTCTGGGTACTGACTTGCTTTGGTTGTCTGCTTGTTCGTTTTGCATCTCAGGTACCTGTTGATTGCAACCTTGCATGCACACCAGATCAAGGGGCATCAGAATCTCCTTCCTGTTATCGACGAAATCAATCGGTTGCAACGACCACGCCAAGCTCGTCAACTCACTGATCATCCCGCACCCGTCAATATGGAACAACCGAATGGACCACCTCCGGGACCGCGAAACATTGGTGCTGGGGATGCACCGAATACTCATACTCAGCGTGCTGGAATCGTCCCTCCCGCCGTGCAGAACAACAACTTCGAAATCAAGGGCAGTATGATCACCATGATCCAAGGAAACAAGTTCCACGGGTTGCCTATGGAGGATCCACTCGACCACTTGGACGAGTTCGACCGTCTTTGCAGTCTCACGAAGATCAACGGCGTGAGTGAGGATGGTTACAAGTTGCGCCTCTTCCCATTCTCCCTTGGAGACAAAGCTCATCAATGGGAGAAAAACCTTCCCAAGGGATCAATCACCACCTGGGATGGTTGCAAGAAGGCATTCTTGGCCAAGTTTTTCTCCAACTCTAGAACAGCACGTCTCAGGAATGAGATTTCCAGCTTCACTCAGAAGAGCTCAGAATCATTCTGTGAAGCATGGGAGCGTTTCAAGGGTTACCACAGCCAGTGCCCACACCATGGTTTCAGCAACGAGTCATTACTGAGTACTCTCTACCGTGGTGTCCTTCCCAAAATACGTATGCTGCTTGACACCGCTTCTAACGGTAACTTCCTGAACAAGGACGTCGATGAAGGTTGGCAACTGGTGGAGAATCTCGCTCAGTCCGACGGCAATTACAATGAGGATTATGACCGCACATTTCGCTGCGACGCTGGGTCTGAAGAAAAGTACAAGAAGGACCTCAAGAATGTCAATGAGAAGCTTGACCGTATCTTGCTGAGCCAGCAGAGGAGCGTCCACTTCGTCTCTGAGGACGACCCTTTCCAAGTCCAAGATGGGGAGGGTGAGCAGTCTGAGGAGATCAGCTTTGTCCAGAATCAAGGTGGATACAACAAGGGTTACAACCCCTATCAGACGAACCCCAATTTGTCTTACCGGAGCACCAACGTTGCAAATCCACAGAATCAAGTGTACCCTCCTCAGCAGCAACAACAAGGTCAACAAAAACCTTTTGTGCCTTACAATCAGGGATTCGTCCCTAAACAACAGTTCCAGCAAGGATACCAAGCTCCCTCAGGACCACCACCAGGATTCCGCCCTCAACAAGTTCAACCTACTCAAGCTCCAGATCAAGAAATGAAGCACATGCTGCAACAAATTCTTCAAGGTCAAGCTAGCGGATCTCTGGATACTGCTAAGAAGTTTGTTGAACTCAGTCAGCGAATGGAGTGTTCATACAATGATCTTAATGTCAAGTTTGAAGCTCTTAACTCCAAGATGAAGTACATGGAAGGCAAGACTGTTTCTACTTCTACCCCAACACTTGGCCAACTACCTGGAAAAGCAGTTCAAAATCCCAAAGACTATGCTACTATCCATGCCATCACCACCCAAGCTGTAGATGTACGGCTCACTGAGGACAATGAGAGTTTAGATGGGGAGGATTTTCTTCAAGATGTAGTTCAGATAAAAGATCCCGTCGATGTGCTCAAGGATCCAATTAAGTCAGCCAAACAATCTGATCCTGAAGCTACTAAAGAACCCGCTGCTCTCAAGGATAAACCTGTGAGATTCATTCCTCCACCATACAAGCCAACTCTACCATTTCCAATGAGGTTTAAGAAGCAGCTTACTGAGAAGTATAAAACTCTTTTTGAAAACCAAGTCAAGGAGATTGAACTTAGGATGCCTTTGCTTGATGCATTTGCACTTGTGCCTCAATATCAAAAGTTTTTAACTGACTTGGTAACTGAAAAGACCAAAGAGAAGGAGGAGATAGCTAAAGGAGCTCAAGCTAAGGCTCTGGAAGATGAGAGGGTAGTACATGACATAGGTGGGGTTATTCATGAATGCAAGGCTGTTATTCAGAAGATGATTACCCCAAAGAAGCTAGAGGACCCTGGTTCTTTCACCTTGCCTTGTTCTCTAGGTCCATTAACCTTCAAAACGTGCCTATGCGACCTTGGTGCTTCAGTAAGCCTCATGCCACTCTCTGTAGCTCAGAGGCTTGGATTCAACGAATACAAGTCATGCAACCTACGCTTAGTATTGGCTGATAGGACTACTAGATTGCCTCATGGTCTATTAGAGAACCTGCCCATCAAAATTGGACAAGCTGAGATTCCTACTGACTTTGTGGTGCTGGGAATGGATGAAGAGCCTAAAGATCCACTAATCCTGGAAGGCCTTTCTTAGCTACAGCTGGAGCAGTTATTGATGTCAAGAAGGGGATGATTGATCTCAATTTGGGTAAGAATTTCAAGATGAAGTTTGATATCAAGGATGCTGAGAAGAAGCCAACTATTGATGGGCAGACCTTCGTGGTTGAAGAGAAAGATCAAAAAGCTGGGTTTGACATCTTTGAGGGTGTGAATGAGGCAGAAACAGGAGTTTGGGTTACCAAAGAAAAAACTCGAAGGGGCACTCGACCGTGTTCCAACTCGAGTGCAGTTGTTGCTCTCCCTAAGCGTCATGACCTGCTTCCTAAACTTCACCAACCGCAAGAGTCAAGTCTTCCGCGCTTGACAGTTTGTCTGAACTCCAAACTACCAAGATTCTAGGGGATTCAGTGAGAGAGTTAACAGCTATGGTGAAGGAGATGAGTGGGCAAATCAAGAAGCTCCAAGGTACAATGAGAAGTTCTCCTCCAAGGAAATTAAGGAAGAGGTTTGGGATAATGAAGAAGAGCAATTCATTTGTTGTTGAACCTGGGCAGAATGTTAAAGAGTATCTGGCTAGACAAGACATTCTAGAGGGGTCTCTGAAGGCTCTCTATGAACCTCCCAAAGCATAAGGAGTATGCAAAGTCAAGCTAGAGACTTTAAACAAGCTCACTTGGGAGGAAGTCCCAAAGGTATCTCTGTAAATACAATCTAGGATCTTGTGTTTTTAATTTTTGTTTTTCGTTTCCTGCTGTTCAGGAATCCACAGAAGGGAGTATGGCCAACTAAAGTGGCAAATTAAAAAAAAAATCAGAGTGTTGGGTTTTGCAAACATGGAATGAAGCAATAGAAGAGGAGCTCTCGTGAAGCTCTTGCCGACGACTTAGAGCTGCTCCCGAAAACAACGTTCTCTCCGACTCGATCCACCGTCCTAGAGAACCTGCTGAAACAGCCTCTTTATTCCGCTCGATCGAGAAACAAGGTTCCGACTCGACCAACGGTACTAGTTGCCGTTCTTACGACTCGATCCAGTATCACCACACCCTCATTCACGCTCGAGTCACACCATTCGTCAAAGTTCCTTTCGTTCGTCCCCGTCACCACCACACAAAGTCACACGAACCAGAGCTGCTCCCGGAACCAACCATCACTCCCACTCGATCGACGACGAACCGTAGCTGCTCCCGGAACCAACCATCATCTCACTCGATCCGCCGTCGCGAGCACCGACTCCTTCATTTACAACTGAGGTACTCCTACATTTCCTTTGTATATACCATCTCATCCTTGCATTGTTTCTATTATGATTCTCAAATCCTACTTCAAATTTCTCTTACACACGGGACTGTGTAATTTAAGTTTGGGGAGGGTTGGAGATGATGTATCTGATGATGTTTTCTGTGATTCTTATTTCAAATTTTTGCATCATATCATGTTTGAGTCTGCATTCATCTATTTGCATAGAAAAGCCATAAAAATTTCAAAAATTCCAAAAATTTCCACAAAAACAGAGTGTTCATGTAGTTTGCATTTGCATATTAGGATTGAGTCTAGTGTTGTTCATTTAGGAATGTTGCATTTAGCATAGGGGTTGATGATGATTGAACCTTGTTAGCATGTTGGATTCAATAGGATAGGATCAAGGCCCTTGTTATTAGTCCTTTGATGCTTGTTGATTGAACTTGAAAATGTAAGATTGAAGCATGTTTTGAATTGACGTCATTCCCTATCTATCTGAACCTAAACCTGACTTGCAATTATCTTGTTATGCATTGAAGCTGAACTCATGGATACCATATACATACTTGGATTGTCTTTCACATTTTTACCACCCTTGTCAATCCAAGTAGCTGATTCCCATTTTTGGAACAGTTTCCCGCACCCTTAACCAACCGTCTTTCAAGCCAATTATATTCTTGAGTGTCAGGCCTTTTCCGAGTTGAGCTTGCTAGAAAGTGTTAGGTTCTAACCGACAAGAGTAAGATCCTGTGTAGTTCTAGTTCGCGCTATCCGGACTAGTAGGACTAGGTGAGAACTCGACTTTGGGTTTTGGGATTGGATTTGTTCTGAAAGAAAGAAAAAAACGGGTAAATAGTCATTAGGAGGGGAATGTGTTTTCAAGGTTTACAAGTCTAGTAAAGGATGTTGGTTGTGAAATGTAAAAGAGTTATTGGTTCTGGGCATAGAAAGAAAAGTTTAGACAAGGAAGAGAAAGCAAAACGCTTAAGAAGTCTAGAATTCTAAGAAGAAAAAAAGAGAACCATAGTGATAAAAAAAAAAAGTTTCCCATCCGCTAGATTGATATGAAGTAACCTCCTCCTAAGGCTAAGTTAAAAGAATGAGAGAATGGGGTTTAGAAGAGATATCGACGAAAGGTAGAGATAAGACCAACTTCTGGGTTAGAAAGTTAGAGCTAAGTTTCCTTGGGACCTTTGGGTAGACGGGGTACTGCTCTTGTATGTATCAGTTGGTTTCAACCTTTAGCCTTCTCTTAAGCTTAACTCATTTTCGTGAGAGATCCCTGTTCAATATTGTTAAAACCACTTGCAAAGGAGACCATTTTTGTCTCTACCCTTTCACCCCTGCCAAATGAGTTTGATGACATTGCATAGCTTGATTCATGGTTCTTTGTTAATAAATGTTAAAGGGAATGATAGAAATGATGGCATGTGTAGACTAGCGTTCGGAATCGTTTCAGGTTGTGATAAGCTTGTCTAAAGTTTTTAATTAGAGTTCCTTCACCATGCATCATAGAACTAATAACAAGGACCTTGATTCTAACTACTCTATTCAGCATGTTTTAGGTTCTGAGACCCCATTTTCAAACCTCTCTTCCATACTTTCTTCTTGGTTGTTTGCTTGAGGGCAAGCAAAGAATAAGTTTGGGGGAGTTGATATGTATATATTTTACACATTTTCATGATGCATTGGTCATTCATTTTGTTCTCTTAACTCATTGCTTTGTATTGTTTTTAGTCTCTTTTGCACAACATGCATATCTAGGTAGTCTTTGCATTGGTCTTGCACACATCTTGCATTTTGGAGTTGTTTCAGGTGTTTTAGGAGGTGTCCAAACAATCAAATGCAAATAAGGATCAGGAGAGCAGTTAAGCGACTCGATCTACACTACCCAGCGACGCAAGCTTCCACGTCTTTGATCGAGTCGAGTGAAGATTTTACTTTGGGATTCAGCTTTCGACGTCTTCATCAAAGTTGTAGAGAATTGAGTCATCTTTCCAATGCAGTTTATTTCAAACCAATCGGAGTCGTGGTTCATGAGTTATCTCCGTTTTAGTGGATGCATGTACGTTCATAAATCCGACTCGACCCGCATGCAAAGGAGAGCTCCCACTCGATCGGATGTTAGCAGCGACTCGACCAAGACGTCCCAGGATAGCTCCCAAGCACCCTCAAGACGTGACTCGACTCGCATGCAAAGGAGAGCTCCCACTCGATCGGATGTTAGCAGCGACTCGACCAAGACGTCCCAGGATAGCTCCCGAGCACCCTCAAGACGCGACTCGACCAAGACGTCCCAGGATGGCTCCCGAGCACCCTCAAGATGCGACTCGATCAGCAGCTCCTGAGCACCCTCACGTCGCGACTCGATCGACAGTTTCTGAGCACCCTCACGTCGCGACTCGATCGACAGTTTCGAGCACCCTCACGTCGCGACTCGATCGACAGTTTCTGAGCACCCTCACGTCGCGACTCGATCGACACTCTTACGTCGCGACTCGATTAACACTCTCACGATGCGACTCTATCGACGCTCTGAAACCGATGTCCTGGTTATGTCCTGAAGACGCATCCGAGAAGGATTCCCGAACCAACGTTCTACATTGTCGTTTTATGTTTTAGAGATTTCCATGTTTTTCCTATAAATAGGTTTTGTTAAGTTTTCACTCGGGCATCTTAGCTTTTATCTCGTTTTTGTTCTTTCCCTTAAGGTTTACCCTAGCCACCTAAAACGCTTGACACTTTGTATCCCGATACCTTTTAATTTATTCAGTATTTTGATTCGATTTCTTCTACAATCTTGTTCATCTCATTTTTACCTATCTAAAAATGCTTGTTTCAATGTTTTCTGAGTTTGTATCTTTGATGATGATTTTCGGATCTGAGTAGTGTGGTAGTTCTTGAGGATGGGATAGATTAGGTGGAGGATCTTAGGATGTAGTGTGTTTAAGCTTTGATTGTATGATTCCCTTCTGGACTAGAGTTAGAAATACTAGTTTCTCTCTGATCAATTGGAACTAGGTTTTAGACATTTCCGCATCCAAAAGGTGTTCGATGAAATGTCTGACCAACTAGTGCCAGAGACTTACGTTCCTAGCCTAAGAGATTAGTTGTCTAGGATGTTTGTTGACGTGAATGAACTTGATTTTCATGCCATGCTTGATCATGTTTCTCTAGCGAGAGCTAGGTTTGGAAGTGGTTGAGTTTGAGTAGCTTCTGTCAAGAGATTGGATTAGCTAAGTTGTGATGTTCATTGTTTAGGGATAGTTTGCTTGTGGCATGTTAAACACTCTGTAGACTAGGATACTCCACCGACATCAATTACTCCCATCCTTAGGACTTCTATTTTATCTGATTGTTTCTGCATCCTTAAGCTTGTTCTTTATTTCTGTTCCAATAGCTTGCTCATTTGTCTCTGCTCGTTTAGCTTATTTTTGCTCTCTTAAGTTATTGCATTTTAGCTCTTGTTCAGTAAACTCGTTTTGTTCTTGCATCTCGTTCACTCTAGGTTGTTAGACAAAAACTCATTTCGAATCTGGCTTAACTTGTGACTGCTTGATTGCATCTTGATTGTTAGTAAAGTTTCCCATTTGGATTGACACCTTAAGTACTACAACTACATAAGGTTAATTGAGACCTGCTAGGACGCACAAAAATCCTAGTATCAGGTGTCGATCGGCTATATAGTTGTCAATCGATGCCCATGCTTTGATCCGAGATTTATGCTCCAAAACGATCCAAATTGCTCCATTTCGCTCCTTTCATGCCAAAATCCTAGAAACCTGTAAAGACTCAAAAAACATCTAGAAAACACATCAAAAGACTCTAAAAGACTCCTTATATCATGGTTAAAAACCACAAAACCATGATATATCAATGTGCGTATGAGAGGAGAGCACCTAACAATGCATGATCACCATGGAAAGCTACTTGTTAAGACCATAAGGTCGAGAGATCAACAATAAAAGGTATGTATGAAGATAAGAGATGCTATGTGTCTAAACCTAACAATCTTGAGTGAGTCCAACAGATGGCATTCACGTTTGGGACATATAAACCTTGAGACAATGAGATCGATGATGCAAAGAGAGCTTGTCTTAAGGGTTCCTCATGTCAAGATAGAGAAGGAGATTTCTAACTCATGTCTTCTGGGAAAACAGACGAGACAAGTGTTTCCCAAAGCAACTCTGTTTCGTGCAACAGAGTACTTGAACTAGTTCATGGAGACCTATGTGGTCCAATCACACAAGCACAGCCGCTGGAAACAGGTACATTTTTTTCCTCATTGATGACTACTCAAGGTACATGTGGACAATACTATAGAAGGAGAAAAGCGATGCATTCAACAAGTTTCAGAGATTCAAATTTGTGGTAAAGCAAGAATCAGGAGAAATAATTAAAACTTTTAGAACGGACAGAGGGGGACAGTTCATGTCACGCTAATGGAGATGACCAGAAGCATCATGAAGCATATGAGTATTTGATGTAGCATCTACTATCTTGTTCTTCCTTGGGCTTTACGTTTGTATTTTGTTGGGCTTTACTTAATATTTTATCTCTTTATTTCCACCGACATTAGCTTAAGCGGTGTTGTGTTTTCCTTTTGCTTTAGGTTTAATCGATCCTATTATTATATATAGGAGTCGTCTTTTATTGTATGGAGCAGCTTGAATTTTAATAAGAAAAACCAGAGAGTTTCTCTCACCCTATCGTGTCGTTTGCTCTGTATAGCTTAACGCACAAACTAACGAGTTTTGGTCCTGTTGATCACAAACTCAATCTCTTTTCCTGATATTCCGCTGCATTAGTTGGTATCAGAGACGAATCGATCTCATCATGCCTCCTAAGAAGAGTCTTCAACAACAACAACACGAAGAACAGTTGGACTTGATAAGGATATGTTCTCGGAATTTACTCACGGGATGCGACAGTTCTGCGTAATACCGTTGATACTACCGTCCGAACCATACTCCGTGCTCAACAACAACCTGCAGTGTTGCCTCAAGTTGGAGTTCAGCGAGAAGAGGATGTTGGTGATGTTGTGATGATAACATCGTCGATGATAATCCGTTTGCACAACTGCGCGAGCAACCAAGAGATATGATTGTAGCTGCACGAGCTGATCATCGTCGTTGGGAATCTGGGTTCAAACTGGATCTACCCGACTTTCATGGTAGCCTGCAGCCTGAGGAACTTCTTGATTGGATCAGCTCAGTGGAAGAGCTTCTGGATTTTAAACAAGTTCCTGATGACATGCGTGTTCCCTTAGTAGCTTACACGTTTCAAGGGGCAAAGCATCTGCTTGGTGGGGCAGAGATGAAGGACAAACGACGCCGTGAAGGAAAAGAGAAGATCACGTCATGGCCAAAATTGATAAAGAAGATGAAAGAGGCGTTTCTACCTTTCAATTATGGTCGTACGATGTATACCCGACTCCAAAATTTACGACAGAGGAACAAATCAGTGGATGAGTACGCAACTGAATTTTTTTCTCTTAACGCGAAATTCACTTGCTGAATCAACTGACCAGTTGGTTTCAAGGTTCATTGGAGGGTTACGACCGCATATACAGGGTACTCTGCTTCAGTTTTGTCCTGTTACTGTTTCTGAGGCTCATCAGCGAGCACTTTTAATTGAACAACAACCACGTTTTGCTTCGTCGGGATGGTCTCCAAGTTCAGTTCGTGTTCGAAATAATGAACAAAGCAGCAGTTCATCAAAACAGGGGACAGCCTCTGTTTCTCCACCTTTTAACCGGAAATCTGATGTCATGGAGGTCAAACGTGTCTCCAATGTTCGTTGTTTTGGTTGTGGTGAACAAGGTCACCGTCAATCATCATGTCCACAGCAAGGGCGGCGTGGGTTGTTTGTCGAAGAAGAACCTACAATTTATGATGATGGTGGTGTTGATGAGGAATTAGGTGGCGAAGAAGAGGTGTTAGGAGATACAGGGTTAGCTTTAGTGTTCGTCGTAACTGTTTGTTACCGCAAAGTACGGAGGAATCTTGGCTTTCGAACAAATCTTTTCGTTCTACTTGCACTATTAAAGGGAAAATCTGCAAGATGATTATTGATTCTGGTAGTTGTACCAATATTGTCTCTGAGGAAGCAGTTCAAAAATTGGCGTTGGTTACAGAACCACATCCTTTCCCTAATCGTTTGGCGTGGCTAAATTCTAAGTCAGAAATAAGAGTTTCAAAGCGTTGTCGTGTTCCGTTCTCCATTGGTGTTACTTACAAGGATTTGATTTATTGTGATATTCTACCCATGGATGCTTGTCACATTCTCCTTGGTCGTCCTTGGCAATATGATCGTCGCGTCTCTCATGATGGATTTGCCAACACGTATGCTTTCACTTTTGAGGATAAGCGTATCAAATTACTTCCTGTACAAGATTCAGCTGATACTCTTACTCCCAGCATTGCATTAACACCGGTTACCCATGAGGTTGCTGCTATTAAACCCACGTTGTTTGTGAGACCGTTTCAGTTTGACGATGAAAATTCGCTCGACCGGAATTGCCTTTGCATTAGTTGTTGCTTCAGAGAAAATTGCTTGGATTTGGATCCCACTAGAATTTTGTGAAATTCTTAAAGAGTTTGACGATGTATTCCCTAATGAATTACCTCCGGGTTTACCTCCTTTGAGAGACATTCAACATTGTATAGATCTTGTGCCTGGTGCTTCACTTCCTAATAGACCGCATTATCGCATGAGTCCTCAAGAACACGATGAGTTGCGAAGACAGTGGAAGAATTGTTGGCTAAAGGATATTTGAAAGAAAGTTTGAGTCCTTGTGCAGTTCCAGCTCTCCTTATTCCCAAGAAGGATGGTTCATGGCGTATGTGCGTTGATAGTCGTGCTATCAACAAAATCACAATCCGTTACCGTTTTCCATTCACGCCTTGATGATTTACTTGATCAAATTGGTAAAGCTAACATTTTTACTAAGCTTGATCTTCGTAGTGGTTATCATCAAATTCGTGTACGTCCCGGTGATGAGTGGAAAACAGCTTTTAAAACACGTGAAGGTTTATTTGAGTGGCTTGTTATGCCCTTTGGATTATCCAACGCTCCTAGCACATTTATGCGTGTGATGAATCAAGCACTTCGCCCGTTTATTGGTCGTTGTGTGGTGGTCTATTTTGATGACATATTAATTTATAGTTCCTCTCTTGCTGAGCATTTGTTACATTTACGTGAAGTGTTTCTCGTCTTACGCAAGGAGAAGCTTTTGCCAATAAAAAAAATGTGCTTTTGGAGTTTCTGAAGTTCTTTTTCTCGGCTATATTGTGTCATCCCGTGGTCTAGAAGTGGATCCAGCCAAGGTTTCAGCAATTCATTCATGGCCAACGCCCAAAACAATAACCGACGTTCGTAGCTTTCACGGTTTGGCATCATTTTATCGTCGTTTTATTGCACATTTTAGCAGCATCATGGCTCCTTTAACAGATTGCATGAAGGGTTCTAAGTTTCAATGGACAATGGAAGCAGAAAATGCTTTTCACACTATTAAAGACTGCCTTACTTCTGCGCCGGTTCTCAGTCTTCCGAACTTTGCCATGGCTTTGAGTTGCACTGTGATGCCTCTAAGACTGGCATTGGGGCTGTTTTGAGTCAAGAGACCAGACCCATCGCTTTCTTTAGTGAAAAAATTGCAGGTTCTCGGGAGCGTTATAGCACTTATGACGTTGAGCTGTATGCGATTGTCCAAGCCGTGAAGCATTGGAGACATTATTTGTTTCATCGTGAGTTTGTTTTGTTCACCGATCACGATGCGTTAAAACATCTTGGTTCACAAGACAAGATATCTGCTCGTCATGCTTCTTGGTTTTCATATTTGCAGCAGTTTACATTTGTTATCAAGCACAAGGCAGGCACTCTTAATAAGGTTGCCGATGCGTTGAGTCGACGTCATTCTATGTTGACTACGTTACACGTTTACTACTGGATTTGAAGTGTTACCGGAGTTATATCCTACTGATCCTTTTTGGAAAGATTTGGACCACAGTTCACAATGGTGAAGACACTACGTACGTGTTACTTGATGGCTTTTTGTTTCGTGGAACACAATTGTGTATTCCCGAATGCAGTTTGCGTCTTCAATTGATTCGTGAGCTACATGGAGAGGGACCGTACACTTAAGCTTGTTAGCTCTTCTTATTTTTGGCCAACGTTACGTCGCGACGTTGAACGTTACGTCATTCGTTGTTCAATAATGTCGGTGGAAATAAAGAGATAAAATATTAAGTAAAGCCCAACAAAATACAAACGTAAAGCCCAAGGAAGAACAAGATAGTAGATGCTACATCAGGTCTCCGGGGGTAAGGAGAAAATTCGACCCCGAATTTTCGTCTTGATCACCTGCCACAAAAGGTACCAGATGCTTAACATTGAAGACATCTGCAATGTTCATGTGAGGAGGAAGACGAAGTCGATACGCATTGTTATTGATTTTCTCAGTGATTGCGAAAGGACCAATCTTACGAGACTTGAGCTTGTTGTAAGTTCTGGTTTGAATCGGTCTTTGGTGAGAACTGCCCAAACCAAATCCCCACGGCAAATTGTTTCCACAAAGGGTTCTTACAAAGGCCAAAAGAAAGTGCTCTCAAGTTTCAAAGCTAATATGAATAGAGTTGGAGCACCTTTGCCTGTGGATAGCTTGTCTCAAGTTCCTAGCCATATAGAGTTCATCAAAGCTATTCTAGCGAACAGAGAGAATGTGGAAGAGATCATGGGAGTTTTTGATTCACCAAGTGAAGAACAACTAAGCCCAAAACACTTTCCAAGCTTGAAGATCCAGGCAGATTCACTATACCTTGCTCACTTGGTACTTTACAACTTGATGATGCCTTGTGTGATTCAGGGAGCAAATGTTAATGTGATGTCACTTGAGATGATAAAGAGTCTTGGGATCAAAGACATGAAGCAACCCTCTTCTTCCATCACGTTTGGAGATGCCTCTTCAAAATACCCACTTGGTTTGATTGAGAACTATCCACTCAAGGTTGGTGATTGCATAGTTCCAACAGACTTCATGGTAGTTAAGATGAAAGAAACCAACATGCTCCCTCTCATACTAGGAACTCCCTTTCTCAACACTGTGGGGGCAAGCATTGATTTCCCAAATAAGAGAGTAAATCTTATTCATGTGAACCCCAACCTATCCTATCCTATCAAACCTTCCTCTACAATGTTTTTTGGAACAATCACTAGTGAAGAAGTGGCAATGAAGGAAAAGCATAGAGACTTGAATGATCAACATCAAGAGCTCCAAGTTGATAAAGTGGGGATTAAAGAGACCACAAAGCTTGATGAGGACATTTTGGATGGTGAGTGTTTAGACTCTTTATTTGATGACCTCAAAGGAGATTCAAGAGAAGGGGATTTGGGTCAAGCAAATAAAGTTGTTGACAAGAAGAAGAGGAAGAAGAAACAAAACCAGCTTCCCACCATTGTTTCTTCTCCTATGACTTTGTGTTTGCATCTCTTGGGGCTTGTTGATGGAGCAATAGAGTACAAAGTGAAGCACAAAGGTTCTTCTTCACCCTTTGCAAGTGTCAAAGCCAAGCTAGCTCCCAACTATCATTATGACAAGGAAAAGCTTCATGAACTTCTCTCAAGTGACATTACTTTCAACCTCCAATCTCCTTCCACCAATTCAACAGGATCTCAAGGGAGCACTAAAGCTCCTCCTATCCCTCCATTCCATAAGGTTCACAACTAGGGCCAAGGTATGGTCCTAACTTTCCATTGTATATATCATTTGAGTTTTGTTTTCTTTATTTTGTTAGTCTTTCTCTTGGACTTTTCTCACACAGGGACTGTGTGAATTAAGTTTGGGGGAGGGACTAACCATCTAACATTATATTCTGTTTTGATTTTCATGTTTTGTGTGATGCATTGTTAATAGCTATGTTTTGAGAAAAATCAAAAAAATTTTGAAAATTTAAAAAAAATCAAAAACAAATGCATGTAGCTTTGCATATTCATTCTTGTGTTTATGATTGAGTCCAGAAGCATTTAGTATGCATTTTCATTTGCATTTGGGATAATAATGAAATTTCCTTGTAAAGGTTGAGTTTTAGGATTGAACCCACAACCCTCATTTATAGTTCATTGGTGCTTGTTTAATCTTTGGGAAAAAATGAAGAATATAGGTTTAAAAACATTGTGTTACTTGAAAGCATTTTCTTCTAGTGTAAAGCTTGCTTGATCATTGCTGCATCTCTATTTTATTTGGACTTTAATATGATCTTTAACTTATCTTGCTTATGGACAATGAATGCTAGCTTATGGAACGTTCATTTGGGTTAACTATCTCTATTTGCCACTCTATTTTGTTTAACCCAATCTCTTACCATGCCTTTGAACCCCAAACCTTTTCTTTCAAGCCTTGTATTGAATTGATGAGTGAGGCATTTTCTTGATAATGCTATAGGTTGTGAAATCTTGAGAGTATTAAGAATGACAAAGAACTGGCTCTTGTTTTAGCTAGGCTTGGAACCCTTATAGCTAGCTAATAGGACTGGTTTTGAAAGAAATAGGTGGTTAGAATGTTGATTAGGATTCAAGTTTGGGAACAAGAAGGAATAAGAAGGGAAATAAAGGTTTACTTGGTCAAAAAGAAAAGAAAAGTCTCTAAGGTTAAATTGTATTATAAGCTCTAAGTCTCAAAGAAATGGGATAGAAACTATTGTTATAATCTCCTAGAATCAAAAAGAAAAGAGTAAAGGAAAATCAAATAAGATTGGGAGTATAGCAAAGAATGAATAAATAAAAAATAAAAAAAGAAAAGAGAGCTTGTGTTTAAAGTGATAGCCTTAGAGATATACAAAAGTTTAAGACCTTGAGTAAAGAAGAGTAAGGGGTTTAAGTTGATCAAAGTTGAGTCTTTTGGTTTGAAGAAAAAAAAAAGTAAAGGGAAGAAAGATGAGAAAAAGGGTAGAAAAGCTACTATGTGGGTAGAACATCAAGAGCTAAGCTTTGTATGCCCAAATTATTCTCAGTCTTAGATAGATTTCATGACTGTCTAGCATTCCTCTTTGTTTGAGAGTTAACCACCCAAAAACACCATTTCCAACCACTTTATAAACAGCCTTTCCCTTAAACCAATTGGGCTTGATTTATTTTCCATTTGCAAGATCACACCGAACACTTTAATGAATGTGAAAGAGATGTTCATAGTATTGCAAGTCTTTGCCAATATATAGAAGATGAACTAGAGTGGTGCATTGTGTTAAGCTTAGAAAAATATTTGTAAGGACTTTGATTGATCTTAGCACCATTGAACTGCATCTAAGGACTTTGGTTTGAATCCTTTACCTCATGCCTTTAGGTTCTGAATCCCATTTTTAAACCTCTCTCTTTCACTTTTTGTTTGGTTTTTCCTAGAGGACTAGCAAAGTATAAGTTTGGGGGAGTTGATATCTTGTGTTTTTATGTGATTTTAAAGCTTAATTATTCATTGTTTTGTGCATATTCATGAGAATTTAGGTTGTTTAGGTTGCATTTTGCATCAAGTTTGGTATCTCAGGTGTTGGAGTAGAGATGTACAAGAAAAATGTGCTTTGAAGCTAAATAAGTCAAGAATTAACAATATAATGGAAGACACACATTTGGATGCACACAAGATGATTGATGATTCATAACCAGTCTGCAGTCCCTCAAAGATCGACTCGTATGAAGACCTTTCCTTGGGATTTAGCTCCATCTTTCTTCACCAAAGTTATTGGAAATTGAGTAAACTTTGCAATGGAGGTGATTTTGGGACAATCGGACGTGTGTGTAAGGAGTTATACCTGTTTTAGTGAGCGTATATACAGCCAGAGCTGGAGTTCAGATGGACCAAGGTGCGAAGACACACGCGGCCACACCACTCGGCCGAGCCATGGCCGCTGGAGATCAGATGGACCAAGGTGCGAAGACACACGCGGCCACACCACTCGGCCAAGAAGATGGAGTTCAAATCGTTGAAGGTGCGAAGACACACGCGGCCACCACACGCGGCCAAACAAGGGCCGAGGGAAGACACGCGGCCACACCACTCGGCCAAGCCATGGCCGATGGAGTTCACACCAAACTTGTTTTATTTTTTGACCCTGGTTTGACCCAGTTTGTTTTGGGTTGACCTAGGTTCTCTTCTACTCTCCTATAAATACTCTAAACCTATTAAGGAGACTTATCTCTTATATTCTCTTTTGTTTAGTAGCCACTTAGGGTCCTTAAGCTTGTTTACTCTTAGTTATTGAATCCTTTTGATTTCACAGTTTTAGTAGCAATTTCTTCTTCTAATCTCTCAATCTATAATCTCTTATTATGATTTCACAAAGATCAACCTCTACCTTTGTGTGATCATAACCATGAGTAAGTAGATCTTTTAGAACTTTGGGCTTGATAGATTAGGGAGATAGATGATTGATCTTTGATGTCTAGGGCTTTGTTTATGTATTTCCTATCTTGATTGGTGATAATAATGCTAGATAGCCTTGATCAAGCTTGAATCTAGACTTTAGGATTTCCATGCCCACAAGGTTTTTGATGAAATTCCTAAACCAAACTTTTCAAGAGCTTTGCATTCCTAGCCAATGGAAATTGATGATTAGGGTGCTTGGTGGTATTTAGACTTCATATTAATGCATGCTTACCTTGTGATTGCCTTTGGAAATTGTTGATTATCATGCAGTTCTAAGAGTAAGGTTTCTTTAATTGGATCATTTTACCAAACGAAAAAACAATCTTTAATTTGTTTCATTTGGTTTCAAAGTTCTGTATTAACTTTATTTTTGGTGCCATTTGATTGATGCAGAATAATTTGTTCAATGGATAATAGGTACATAACCTTTCTTCTCTGAGTTATTTGTATTAAGAATGAGCTTATGTTATTCATTAGAGCATGTACATTATATATAATCCCAGACAATAGGGTTTTGATAAGTACTAATTACATATGTATCCTTATACACTTCTCTCCTTTATACACCCCCTCAAGATGGAGGCAGTTGCTTGACTCCAATCTTTTAAGCTAGATCCTGAAAATGCTGTCGAGGTAGAGGCTTTGTCAAAGCATTAGCCAACTGATCATGTGTCGAGACATGTGAGACACACAAGGCACCGGATTGAATGTAGCCACACACAAAGTGATAATCGATCGCTATATATTTCATTTTAGAGTGAAAGACCGGATTAGAACACATATAAGTAGCACCCATATTATCACAGTATATCACCGGTGCTGTTGGTAACATGATACCCATTTCAGACAGAAGAGAACAAATCCACTGAAGCTCGGAGGCTGTATTTTCCACGGCACGGTACTCGGCCTCGGTAGAAGACTCTGCGACACTATATTGTTTCTTTGACGACCACGAGACCGGACTCCCCCAAAGTATACGATATATGCATTTGTTAAATACAATCACCTTTGTCACCACCCCAATCAGCATCAGAAAACATGAACGGTAAAAGGGCAATCTGAACAAATGAAAATGCCATGAGACTTTGTACCAACCAGATAATGTAATATCCTCTTTGCAGCTTTGTAATGACCCATATCAAGAAGTATGAACCGGACCAAGAAAACGTTTCCGAAGGACGAGGAAATACCTCGGAAAAATGGAGAAAAGAAATGACCGAGTGGCTTGCGAAAGAAGTTACCAAGTCGCCGCAAAAAATTAATATTTAAATTAAAGTGGAGTTAGTGGTATTTAAATATTATTAAATTTGATATTAGTGGATTTTTCCACTAAGTGTTTAATTATTAAAACTGGAGGAAGTGGAGGATTGTTTAATTGGTTTTGGGCTGAGTGGGAGGGAACATTCCCCACCCTTCGCATGAGAAGAAGTAAGGAGAAGATGACACCTCACTTTTCTCATTTTTGCCAAGTGTTGAAGAGGAAATGTGGTGGCGACACATACCCCCTGCATGTGGCATGCAGAAGTCGCCCACACTCCTTATAAATACCCCCTCATTGCTTCACATTCGACCAAAGCCTCTCTAAAACACCAAAGCTATGCCAAAATTTTCTCTCAAACTCTTGAAAAAGAAAACCAAGAGATTTCGAGCTAAGAAGAGGGAGAAGAGGAGTTCTTGCCGGAGGAAGAAGCTAGATCAAAGGGAAGTGCTGTCAGATCGGCGTGGTATGGTGAAGTCCAATCAGCCAAGATCTTCAAAGCCAAGGTGAGTTGTGGTTGTGGATGTTGTGAGTTGAGTTGTTGATCTTGCTTGTGGGAGGTGCATTAGCTCTCTAGCTCTTGCATCGGCCTTTATTTCTTTCATTGTTTCCTTATCGCATGTAGATCTAGAGGATTGCATGTAGAGAAGAGGAGATCTAGGGGTTTTATGCATTCTTTGGGAAGAATTGCATTTTTAAAAATTAGCTGCAAGTGTGAAATGCCTTGCATGCTTGATTTTAGGGGTTTTATGCATTCTGAGGGAAGAATTGCATTTTTAAAAATCAGCTGCAAGTGTGAAATGCCTTGCATGCTTGATTTTGGGGGTTTGAGAATTTTTAATCAGTGGTAAATAATTTTTTAAAAAAATCAACTGCAAGTGTGAAATGCCTTGCATGTTTGATTTGGAGTTTTCTCAATCATGAGGATCGATGGAAAAATTAGTAAGAATTTTCTTACTAAAATTTTGGGTCATGGGAAGTGTCATGCATATTAAAAATTTAATTATTTAATTTTGCATGAATTATTGAGGAAATTGGTTCCTCATAGACTTGTTGGGGAAAAATCAATTCATGAGAGGGGTGAATTTTGGTGAAGCATGCAAGAATCTCCAGGAAGAAAAGAGCCGCATGTGTGTGCCCAAAATTGAGAGATGCACCTCATGAATTTGATGGTAGAACAGTCTATGAGATGGGGTGTTTTGGTGAGACCATGTGAGAATCTCCAGGAAGGAAAGAGCCGCATGTGTGCCCAAAACTTGAGAAAATATTCTCATAAAGTTGATGGAAGATGAATTCATTGGAGAAATATTTTCGTAAGACATGCGAAAATCTCCAGGAAGGAAAGAGCCGCATACATGTGTGAAATTGGGAAGAATTGTTTCATGCATAAATTAAAATATGGAAAATAAACCCAAAAATTAATTTGGTAAAGAAATTTATCCATGGGGGATTAAATTATGGGTTGGGTGCTTTTTTAGGCTTGCATGCATGAGTAGTTCTTAAGTTGCATGATTGTTTCCTTGCTTCTTAAGTTTATTTGAGATTGTGTGTGATGTGTTTTCTTGCTTGCTTTGTGTGTTTTTGTTTGTGCGTAATTCTTTGTGTCTATATACTTAGAATTAAGTACATGTCCTAGCTAGTACTCGAGTTAAACGTCTCGGTTCTTAGCTAGAAGTTGATCTCTGTTCCCAACATGTGATGAGAATGTCTGGTGAGCTAATCCAGAGGGATCTCATGGCAGGACAATTCCGTGTCTAGCTATCTACTAGCCCGAACCACATGACGATGCGGCTTTGAGTGCCCGATTGTTTACTTTGGGGTAACAACGCGGAGGATTTGGTTGTCCGGTTGATTTCCTTTGTGGTATCAATGCGGAGTGGGTGATTGGGATGGGACAGAGGATCGAAGGGCCTTAGGATGTGTCGGTGTTCCCTAGGATGAGTTGGTGGTTCCCTGGGTTGATTGTGATCCCTAGGATGTGTTTGGGTATGGGAGTCATGGCGTGAAGGCCTGGCTATGTGAAGTCTAGGGTGGTCAAGTTATCTTGATCCACCGCTGGCTTAATCCACCTGGCAGTGATTGCGGGTGAAGTGGCGTGGATGCCAAGTTAGAGTCAAGTGTCTTGATTGTTTTTCTAGACTTCCTTGATTGTTTGATTTCTTGCTTGTGTGTTGTTTGCTTTCTTGTTATGCTTCCGCTTTGCATGCTTTGATTGTTGGTTGTTTGGGATAGTTGGATGGGATAAGATAGCATATTAGAGAGTTGACCAACTCACTGAGTAATTTTAGATTACACACCCTTCTCCACAATTGTTTTTCTGGCAGGGAAATTAAGTGGGTAGAGTTGGACTTAAGAAACCGGACATGCTGTGTTGAGAGATTCCATGCTGTGTTGCAAATCCTTTTTTCTTAACATGCTGTTTTATTCGAATGGATCCAACTTTTTTTCTTAAGTGATTTTGTTGATTGTAAACATTATACATAAGAAATAAATCGAAATATTTTCTTATATATTTTCGGACAATTGGAAATGGTACGGTCTAGTCCGGACCAGCACAATGCCGCGTGCGTACCAAGGGTTGCAAAGCCTAAGGTGCGTACGTAGCGGGTAGGCGGCTGCCGGCGGACTGGCTGGGGAACCTAATTCGTTGGTGGAACCTCGGCTGGATCATGGAAAGACCTCCTCTGGTAGAGACCTCTGGGCTGGTCCGCGGTTTGTCCGGCCGTGAGGACGGTTTGGGAGCATTACAAGCTTGCCAGTGATCCGTTGTCTGTTTGTGCATATATTGAGAGGGCGATTCACCGCAAAGGCAATGTCTGGTCGGGTAAAGGCCAAGTACTGGAGACTCCCAATAACCATGCGGTATGTGGTGACATCAGCAAGAGGTGTCCCAGAGTGTAACGTCAGTGGTGACTGGGACATCGGTGTTGCAACCGGTTTTGCATTAAGCATGTTTGTGCGGGCTAACAAGTCTGTGACATTACTTGCGCTGCATCAAATGTAACCCTTGTGTGGTTCGTGTTGCCTCAATGCCACGAAAATAGCTTAGTGGTCCAAGATATTTCAGAGAAAACCGAGAGGAAAGCGACGCATTGAATGGTTGATCCAGAGACGAAGGACCAGCGATGATAATATCATCAACGTAGACAAAACGTAGAGGAACTCGCGATTGTGTTTGTAAGTAAACAGCGATGTGTCAGAGAGGGAGTTGGTGAAGCCTAGTTTGATCAGGAAATTACGCAGCTCCTGATACTAAGCTCGAGGAGCTTGTTTCAAACCGTACAGTGCCTTCTGGAGTCGACAGACATGGTGAGGACGATCACGATCCATGAATCCTGGCAGCTGCGAGACATAAACTTCTTCAGTAAGTGTGCCTTGAAGGAACGCGTTGTTGATGTCGACCTGATGGATCCTCCAATTGCGTTTAACAGCGATCTGAAGCACAAGACGTACGGTTGTCGATTTGATGACCGGACTAAACATTTCCGAGTAGTCTAGGCCATACTGTTGATTGAAGTCACAAGCAACGAGTCTCGCCTTGTACTTTTTAATTGAACCGTCAGGACGATATTTTAGTGTAAAAATCCACTTACAAGGTATAACGTGTTGCGAGGGTTCAGGCTTTTCTTGATCCCATGTCCAGTGCCGCTTCTGTGCGTCGATCTCCTCAGCCATCGCCTTACGCCAATTCGGGTCTCTAAGCGCTTGAGCCAAAGTGGTTGGTATCACCGGAGATTTCGCAGCCAACAGATTAAGTTTTTGTTTGGGTTTAGACATGTTGTTTTTTGGCTTTTGTTTGCATAGGGTGGATATTTTTCGGAGGTGAGGGTTGTTGTACGACTTGAGGTTGTGGGTAGGGAGATGGAGTAGCTTGTGTTGAATTTTGGTGGGATGCAACGGAGGAGGTGTTTGGCGATGGTTGTTGCGAGGAGGAAGACGAAGATGTGGAAGAAGATGGATTTAACGATGATGGGCTTTGAGTATTCGAAGTTGGGCCAGGAGGAAATGAATTTAATGATGTTAGATTGGAGGTTGAGAAGTAGTTGGGCCTGGTGTTGTTGGGCTTAGGGGTGTATTTGGTTGTGGATCCATGGCTGCTGAAGTGGACGATGCAGGCTGAAACTCAAGCAATAAAGTGTTTTGCGAACTAACCGGTGTCGGTGGAGCATGCATGGACTGAGATGACGACAAAGGTGCTGGCACCACCGGAGTAAGCGGTGGCATGGAGGACGACAATGGGTGAGAGTTTGAGCACGAAGGCGACAAGGAATGAGTGAGTGGCGAGGGCACGTAACTGACCGGTGAATGCATCGGATGCGAGGCAGCGGAGTCAGACGACGGCGGTGGTTGGGACGACAAGCGAAACGGAAAATTCATCTCAAGGAACTGAACATGACGAGATGTATACATGATATATCATGGTTTTAGGTGTTTTTAGCCATGATATAAGTCTTAATTATAGAGTCTTTTTGGTGTTTTAGAGTCTTTTTGAGTCTTTATAGGAATTATCATGGATGGGAACTTAATGGAGCTAAATATGAAGATTTGGAGCATAATCAAGCATTGAGGCAGTTGGGAGACAAAATTTAGAGAGTGCATCGATCGACACAGTATGTGCATCGATCGATGCTAGGCCAAAAGTCAGAATTGGAAGTTTTCCCACAAGTTTTGAAGATTTACAAAGTTGCCCCAAAGTCTTCCATATTTGCATCATTAGTCCTGGACGTTTTTAGGAGTATAAATAGGATTTTTAGGGTCATTGTTTAGACCTAAGCTTTATTTTCCCTGTAATTTTTGAGAGCAAAACCCTGAGAGATTTTTAGAGAGCTTTTGGAGAGAAGAATCAAGACTCCTTCAGAGAAGATTCAGAACTCCTTTACTTATTCTTTAATCTCTTTCTTATTGCAATCTATTTTATTCATGATTTGTGTTCTTGCAATTATGTCTGAGTAGATTTGCTAGTTAGGTTTAGGGTTTCTCATTAGGGATTTCATGGATTATTAGATATGTTATTATTTAGGATTCATTATCTTTCTTGTTCTTCATCATAGGTTGTTCTTAATGCTAGATCTTTGATTAGTCATCTGGATTTAGATCTTAGGATTATTGATTGATATGAGAATATAATTGATTTTCCTGATAAAACCTTTGGTGAGCAAAATTACTTTTTGCAAAGAGATTTGAATTAGTGATTTTGTGAACTTATCTAAACCTGATTTTAAAGCTGATTTATTACCTAGAATTTTGCAAAGAGATTTGGATTTTCTGGTTTTAAATTTAGATAATATTTGCAGTGAGAACTGATTTATTTTATAATTGTGTTTAGAGTTCAAGAACGGTGCTTAATTGTTGAATCCTGCTTGTTTAATTAATAGATCTGATTTTCCATGATTTCCTGAGAATTTCCCTAGGCTAGCGTTTATTCCATCTGAATTTACATCTATTTTATTTCTGTTTTATTTTGCTATTTAAATTACAATATTTCTGTTTAGCATAATTAAAAGATTATTAAATCTATTGTGTGAACTAGAGTCTCTGTGATTCGATCCCTAAGTACTACAATTGACCTCTTAATTTGAGAGAGTAGCTCTAGGGTAAATTTGAGCATATCAAATTTTGGCGCCGTTGCCGGGACTCTTTTGATTCACCATTAGATTAAAATCTTTGATTTTGTCTAAATTTTTTATTTTTCTGTTTTACTTACACGCTTTTGTTTATTTTCTCTTGTGTGTTTCAGGTACATGCCTAAGCCTAGCACCAGGAAAAATCCTACTGGGTCCAGTTGTTAAGCTTACAAACCAAGAGTTAAGGAAACAACTAGAGCGTGAGAACACCAAAGCCAGCCAAATCAACAAAGATGGTCAACCCAATCATATTGAGACCAGATGCGGCTGGAGTTTTGAAGCCGTCAAAGGGTCATGTGCGCACGAGCAACGGCCAGAAACTGAATGCTGAAGGACAGGTTATTGAGGAAGAACCTGCTGTCGTTAATGAGAATGCAGATGGCGTCGATCGACGCAATGTCGGCATCGGTCGACGCAAGCCAAGAAGGCATCGATCGACGCATAGTTTGGCATCGATCGCGCAATGTCGGGGCTGGTGCGAACGGAGCAGAACCTTCGCCAAGACGGGACTACAATGGAGAGCTTGTCAAGACTCTTGCGGACTTCAACAGACCAGATTTATTCTATGAATCGTTCCGCAATTGTCCCCCTCCATTCCCAAGGAATGACTTTGAGCTGAAGC
Source organism: Camelina hispida (assembly GCA_023657505.1). NCBI lineage: Eukaryota > Viridiplantae > Streptophyta > Magnoliopsida > Brassicales > Brassicaceae > Camelina > Camelina hispida. The sequence continues at coordinate 38,428,116 of CP094634.1, read as the reverse complement.
CCTGCTACTTCGCTCTTGTTGGACAAAGGCCATTCCAGATCTGCCAAGAGAAGCCTCTAAGATCACATAGAGCACTTTGAGGACATTGTCACTAGCATCAAGGCTCATGGAGTCACAGAAGACTACCTCTACTGCAAGCTTTTCCCCTACTCTCTGGCCTGGGGAAGCTTCTCATTGGCTAAGGCAGCTGAAGCCAGGAATCCTGACAACCTGGGCATGACATCAAAGGTGGCATTCTTGAATCACTTATGATGATGCTATGTCGATGAAGCTGAGGATAAGCTTTCCACCGTTAGACCAAGGTCCTACTGAATCTTACAAAGCTGCTTGGTAAGATTTAAGGCATACGCAGATGGACTGTCCGCATCATGGGTTTTCGGAGGTGCAATTGATCAGTATCTTTTTAGCGGGATTGACTGGGGTATCAGATGGCTTTGGATGCTGCTAGCGATGGGAACTTCAAGAGCAAGGTACGCCAGATGAGGCTGAACAGTTGATTGAAAGGTTAGCAATCAAGCAACAGCACCAGAATGCAGATTAGAGCGGAAAAGCACATGAAGGCAATAATAGTTCAAATCGTTTTGCTGCAGTGAATGCTAAGTTGGATACATGCACAATCTTCTTGTGGGAAAGAAGTCTGTCCATTTTTGCTGAAGATGTTGAGATTTTTGAGCCAGCAGAGAATGCAGAAACAGATGTCAACTATGTGTATGGAGCTGGCTATCAAAATCAGAAATTTGGTCAGAAGAATTCCTTCACAGGAAATCCAAGCAACAACTTCAATAGGAGCATGGATCTTCTTCTTACCAACCTCCCTCCCTCCACCCAGTTTCAGAGAGCAGATGGAATCAATGCTTGGAGAGATCTTGGAAAGGTCAACAGAAGTTAACAGTAGACTTCAATGGAAAGATTGATTCTGTTTACCATGAGCTGACTGAGAATTTGAAGCTCTAAACCTCATGTCAAGAAGTAGAGAATCAAGTTGATTCAGACTGCTGGGTCTGTTAAAAGACAAGAGGAACTTCTTTCTAGAAGAACAGAGATGGATTCAAGGCATGCTTGCAATGCGATTTTGGTGAAGGAGGGAGACGAAGAATCCGTCAGTTGATCCAGCATCGATCGACACTACAACAGAGCATCGATCGATGCAATCATCATCAAGTGTCGTCGACACAATATCAGCATCGATCGACACCCCCAACAGACAGCTACGGTTTCTGTTCCATTCAACCATCCCGATTCAGAGCAAGCCTACAAGCCTAAGGTTCCTTTTCCTAAGCGTAGGAGTCTAAGCAGGAGATTGAAGAAGCTAGATGCAAAGCTATGATGGACAAGGTAATGATAGAGATGCCTTTGATTGATGCTGTCAAGTTTTCTCCTAGTATTAAGAGATATGTGAAGAGAATGGTCACCAATGGTTTGAGTCCGAGGAAGGAGCACTGCTTACAAAGGATGTCAGCTCAATTTTGTTGAACCAGCCTCCAAAGAGCAAGAAGGATAAGAAGGAGGAGGTGGTTGTCTCTAAGGAAGTAAGTGCAGTGATTCGAGTAGGATTGCGGAGAAGTTACCAGATCCTGGAAGTTTTGTGTTGGATTGCTCTATCTCCGGGAAGGTTTTCTCATTCTCTCGTGATCTTGGTTCTAGTATTAACACGATACCACATTACATTGCTGTGAGACTTGGGATGACGGATTTCAAGCCGACTAAGATATCTCTTATCCTAGCTGATCGTTCGGAAAGGATTCCTGAAGGTGTCTTAGAAGATATTCCGATCAAGATTGGAGATTGCATGATTTCCACTGACTTTGTGGTGCTGAAATATGACAAGGAGCCAAGTGATCCTCTTATCTTAGGACGCTCTTTCTTGGCTACAGCCGGTGCTATCATAGATGTGAAGAAGGGACACATAGCTTTGAATGTAGAAGATTTGGTTATGAACTTTGAGATGGACAAGCTGAGAAGGGTTCCCACCATTGATGGTCAGACATTTTCTGTGGAGGTTGTTTCTGGACAATCTGATCATAGAGCTTCTGAAGACATTCTGCTGGGTATGTCAAAGAGTTGGAGACTGTTGAGAAAGTGAGTAAACAAGCTGCTAAGCTTGAAGATGGACTGGAGATCATCTAATCAGTACTAGAGACCATGATGAGGTTACGATGCATGACAAGTCGCTGGTAGATGATGTTTTTGTGCTGGAAACACGGATTTCGAGAGGAAAGCTGCGAAACGTTGAAAAACACTAGTTGCGGGCCAAGCATCGATCGATGCAGCTGTTGCATCGATCGACACACTTCAGTCAGCTCAGACTTGTCCAAAATCAAAGATTCTCGTGTTGGATCCTTAGCTGCAAGTCCTAGACCAGTTGTAAAGCTCAAATCTCACCATTCCACGGTTGAGAACCCGAGAGGTAAGGCCAAGGTATGTATCTTCTTCCAAACCTTCTTCATTCATCAATAAGAATTTGAAAGGTACCAAAACTGTTGTGCAGTTAACCAAGCCACGAGATTATCGTAGAGCGCTTGTTTTCTTCTGTGATGATTTTGCGGGACTTAAAAGAAAGCCACCCATACCTCAGTCCCGCCCTGTTCCTGTTCTCATGTCCCTTGTAGACCTCATTCATCTGCTGCAAACACACACCTTGGAGGACATCCTCTCGAAGCATTCACTGCCATGTTCGATCCACGGATGCACGAGGTCCGACACAGTCAAGCTAATGACTGAAAACAAGCGCTTAGTGGGAGGCAACCCACTGGTAGGTTTTTCTTTTTCATTTTTCTTTTGATTTTCATTTATTTTTATTTTATTCGCCAATCTCTTACTTGATAGCACTGGGGACAGTGTTGTTTAAGTCCTGGGAGGCAGTTACTAACGATTACTAACTACGTTTTTGTTTTTGAAAAAAAAAATGGTTTTATTGAGTCAAAAATTTTGTTGGGAACTATGATTTTTCTTTAGTGTACTGCCTTGGTTGATTAATGCTGCAGATTGATTACAAATCCGGTAATGAAAAATCCAATGGCTGACCATGAACCCGAAACATCAATTTCGAACAGAATCCATAAAAGCTTGAGGTAATTTGTACTTTTCTTTTTACCTCATCAAGGAGATTGATATTCATAGGCTTGACTCCTTGTTCATACCTGACAAGTAAGATTTTAGAAAAGAAAGAATTGGTACTCCTCTCCCTTATTTAAATTTAAAATATTTTCTAAGAGCTTTGTTTAGAAGAAAAGAGGATAAAAGATGAGATGATTTTGATCAGTTTAGAGAGTAGGTAAAGTGCCTGTGACCTCATTATTCACTCTTGAGTCAAATGATCACACAAAGCTTGGGCGAGGGGTAGGTAAATTACTGATGACCCCATTATAGCCTCAACACGAGAGAAAGATAAAAAAAAAAAAAAAAAAAAAACAAAGCAAAGCTCGAGGAAGATTAAAAAGAATAAGTCTGGGGGAGAGAAAAGAGTACCACATGTGGTAAAAGATATGTCTTGCTTGTTATGGTATTGTACGGGAATGAGTCTAGAAGGTTCTTGATATTGATCGGAATTGATGAGACTCACCGATGAAAGCTTAATGGAGGAAGTAGGTGGAATTGGTTTGAATTTGGGATGCTATGAAAGTCAACGGAAAGTACATGGTGGTTCGATTTGAATTTATCTGCTAAGCATGTGGATTAAGGTTTGGATATCATAGCATTACTATTAAAAATAAAATGAGTTT